>JAQIUQ010007436.1:0-277500 GCA_030378365.1 Hybognathus amarus | reverse complement strand
CAATTTTATATGCAAAGTGTTCTAATAGCCACTTTCAGCCATACTGAACAAGTAATTAGCATGCACAGAAGCCCAAAGCGCAGCAACAGGATGTAGTAATGTAGTGACCTTACCACAATACTTGAATCCATTAGAATAGCAATCTCTTCATAGAGCGCATGTAAACACTTGTATTTGAGATGTGTTTTAGCTAAGGAGAGCCCTGAAGGGCTATTTAGGCGCTCTCATCTCCATGATAATTCACTTACGAAGGCATGTGATCATCTAAATGTTTTGACTAATCTGTAGTGTGAGTGGTAACTACAACTGGCTATGCAACAATTCAAGACACACAGTTTAATAATCAAGGGACGGGTTTGTGATATTGTTGTTTGGCATCATTAGTCTGAGCTAATCGCCTAAAGGACAGGTTAACCTGCCACAACCTCACACCGACAGAGACACCAAACTCATTTTCATTCATTCAGCGCACTATTCTATAGAGGGCACTTTGGCGAATTCACAGGAAAAATGTTAATGGCAAAGCACTTATTGCTAACAGATTTACTAACAGCTTGTGTCAGCGCAAACCCTTTTAAAAAATACGGTCATTAAAAAAATTCCGATTTACTAAGTTAACGCTGAAAAGGCGTGGACAGTTAATTTTGTGACTGACCTTATTGCATATGCATTTGTAGGCGTTTCCCTTTCAGATGCAACATTTATGGGAGGACAATATTTAAATGAATCATACAAGGTGATTTACTAATGTTTGCTAGTCAATTTACTATTGTTTGCGCGCAATTTACCACCCAAATTAAATATGCACGTCTTAAACCAGACACAAACTGCTAGATTGCGTTGGTCATTATGGAAATGATCTGGCTGTGTCTGTGTTGTTTAATTTGTGTCATCAGTAGAACTTTCCAATTCCATCGGCTTTTTTGGAACTGCGCTCTCACACTAATTGGCCTTGTTTAGTAAATCTGGCTCTAAATGTCTTAATACTTTACCTAATGTCTAATACTTTTAAGAGACTTCAGTTTAAAGGTGCTGTAAGTAATTTGCACACTTGTCTTTGCGATTGCTGGCTCTGGTAGGCATAAAGGGTTGTGGCTTGCACATTTTAAGCTAATCAGAGAAAAATTAACACTTACAAATATGTCAGATAGAATAATTGCGTATTTGGCGTGCTGTCTGAGGAGAGGGCTCCAGGCCCGGTTTTTGGCCCGAACCCAGAGTACTCCCCCCATATTGCGGATTGCTGGTACGGAAGTAACCAGGCGAGTGTGAGGAGACGGGGTGGTGGAGGGATGCTGAAAAACTGTTCAGGAACATTGGTGAGTCAAATGAGTATAGATCTCCAACTCAAGCTGATTGGATAGACATGTTGATTACAGATTGTGACCGCTGGCTGGAATGATGTGATAATTGGATCAATTATTTGAACGTGCTCCTTCGAACTTTGTTTATAAAACATAATTTATTAAAACACTACCATTCAAAAGTAGATACAAATAAAAAAAAAAAGTCTGATATGTTCTCAAACCAGTTTGAGGCTGGATTAAATGTTTAAGGGTAGATGTTTAAAAAAACTAATGTAAACCAATATTTTGGGCAAGACTTGAGCAAGACAAGGGTCAATATCATTCTACTGTTGCAATGAATTCACCTCAAAATAGCTCTGAACAGCGTTGATGAAGGCCTCATCTGCCACAATCTGTGTGTCTCCTTTGAGAAAAGACTCAAAGCGGTCCTTAGTGGTCTGCAGCTGCTGCTTGGTGATCTACAAGGAGAAATGAAAGAAAAAAAAGTCAAAATTCAGATAATTTGTGAAAACACAGAAATATTTCACAAGACAATGCATTTCTTTGTTGTTATAGATAATACAACATTATAAATGAGATCTTTTTGATCAGTGACTTAATCTTAAATGGTTTCCGTTTAATCTGTTATCAGATTTTTGCACATTCAGGTATGGATCCAGATCTACATTGGTTCAAGACTAAAGTAAATTAAGTGCTGCCGCGTCGCAAAAGGGTTAGAGATTTTTCAGAAACAAATGACAAAGGACAGTGGGTTTCTTTTTATTAGCAAGAGATAATACATCCTTGTTTTTACCAAAACACTCCCACAAGTAGTCTCTTCTCAAGTCTACACTTAAAAATACTCTTTCTACTTTAAAAAAAAACACCCACCTTCAAACTCAATAACACGCATTATCTCTATTCTCACAGCCAGATATCTCTAGCTACATTTTTCTCACACTAGTTCTCACTTGAACACTCTAATTTTAACTTTCCCTCGCAGAAATTGCGTACATAAGTCCTTCATACTTTTTAAATATGTTGATTTTTCATGCATAATACATCTTGTATTTCACTGAACGCCTCTTCAACTTCCTTTTCTCTCTCTCTCTCTCTCTCTCTCGATGTGATTCATGACTCTCCCTGAATGTCATCAGGGCACAAGATGACAGAGTGACGAAACGGGTAAGCAACAGAATGAGAGAAGTGTTGTGAAGGAGAAAAAGAGCAGGCCAAACAGTATCCTCCTCCTCCTCATAAAAAGCAGAAGAGCAAAGCCCTGACAGTTACAGTGCCACTGTGTTTTATGGCAGTGGTGGATATAAACCGCTTTTGCTTCAGGACCCAGATTTTACAATAGATATCATGCAGTACCCCAACACAATGAAATGGTTTATTATTTATTATTATTATTAAAAAAGCACAAAAAAAAACTCACTCAAAAATATAAATTCTACAATATTTTATTTTAAATAATAGCCTAATTTACATTTTACAAAATACATTTTAGAATTATAGTATTTATTTTTTTAGGGAGCTTGAGAAATCACTACAAACTTGTACATTTTAGAAATACATTGTATTATATTTTCACTTACATTTAAAGAGCTGTCTTAAAAGGGTTCTTTACTGCTAACAAAAGAGACTTTCAAAAAAACTTGGCTGCCTACACAGTAGAAAGATGAAAGAAAATAGTGGTCGGCCGATATATCGGCTGATATTTGGCATTTTTAAATATCGGCATAGCCGATTAATTTTTGTGCAGTGAGTGAATGCGAACAGAAGATCAGCTTCACAGGAGCACGATTTTTTAAAAATGCAAGTTTATTAAATGTATCTAATTTATTAAATATTGATTTATATGTATATAAATATAAATATCGGCTTTGTATCGGCCACCCTGGTCTCTCAGATATCGGCCACTTACAAACAGCAAATTGTGATTTATCAGCCTACCACACATGGAGCAAAACACTGGGCCAAATATCATATTAGGCTGCTGAATATGTGAAGGGAACAGCCATTAAGATGCACTTAATGGCTGTATTGTCAGTGCTATACCTACAACTGAGGCAATACCTAACAGCACAAACGCATTGTTTTTGCACAAACTATCCTTGCTCAACCAGTATTTAATCTAGCCTGGATCATGTTTTCTTTTTCATTTGGACACACTAAATTTGACATCAACATTTCAATATTTTTCCCTTGTTTTTTAAGGGTTGATCTTTTGAAAAGTTTTAAAACACAATTGTGTATGGTTAGTTGAATTTTATTTCTTTGTATTTAGTACTGCTTATCCATGTCCTCAGACTAGGTTCACCACTTGAAAACCACTATTTTACTGTGTGATGCACCGATGTGAAAATTGTAGCCAATACTGATAACCGATATTAATATTGCTGGTATGGTCAACTGATATCGATATCTCTGTATAGAAAACACATAGCGAGGATTAGGGCTGCACGACATTGGAAAAAAATGGCATTGCGTTATTTTATTTTTTTGCAATATATATTGCGATATACAGCTATGGAAAAAATGAAGAGACCACTGCCAAATCAGCAGTTGCTCTGGATTTATTATTTATATTATAAATAATAAATCCAGAGCAACTGCTGATTTGGCAGTGGTCTCTTCATTTTTTCCATAGCTGTAAAAACAATTTCACCAGATGACTTGAATAGCTATATTTGGAAAGAATTAATCATTCTAGAATGACTGGGTGGTTTTGTCATGGAGTAAATCCGCATAGAAACTAATATTAATATAATGTTAACTGATGTAGTTAACTAAACTTTAATAAATGGAACCTTATTGTAAAGTGTTTCCGATTTATGTCTCTTGAGTTCAGTATTGGACGGATCAATTGTTCAAATCAGTCATTAGTTCGCGAAACGGACGTGTGATTAACTGACCACTGCACACGTTGTGTGATTATCCCAGGCAGTTTAGGACATCGCACAAGATTTGTCTCAACACTTAAAACATTTCATCACTAGATAGATTTCACCGGTCAAATAAGGCTTTGGTGGGACAAAAATACGCTTTAGTAAGGCTGACAGAAAACAGTGTGCAAGTTCCAGTCTTCTTGCGCTTGATGTTTAAACTGACAGGAATTGCGCTTGTAATGTATGTGCTTGTGCAAAAACAAAGATCCCCACCCCCACATCTACACACACGTCAAATACACAGGAATGATTATCGGCTTGTTCACATCGGCCCTATCTTTACATCGAAGATACGATGAGTACCAACAAAAGCGTTGCATGTATTATGACTCTCTGGAATACATGATTCTGATTGGTCGTTTATCATCCTGTGGTCAAACATTTACATATAATAATGTCAATAAAGGACTATATTCTCAGTAACTTGTGTTCTACACAGCTATGCTAGTTTCATGTCTCTCATATTTCTCCGACTCTTCTAGTTCTTACACAATAAAATAAGATCAAATCAATTTTTCACGACGTTTTATTTATTCATTTGGTAATAAGCAGAAGACTTTTCAGTGAGCCTGTCATTATCATAAAATATAACACCCCCATCCCCCTCATGACTGGCCATTATCCATAACATAGACTAAATTATTAAATATATTGTAAGGTGTGTACAATTATACAATGAATGGACAATGATATGCATTATATTCCTTTTTCTAGCTTATATCCTGTTTTAATTGTGCTCTACTGCGCTGTCATGCATATGGTGGCTTGCTAAGCATACCAACAAAAAAAAAAGTTTAGCAAGATGTTTTGTGTCCGTTCATCTTAAAACCACTAGTGTGACAAAATCTAAAGGAAACAGGGTTTCCTGTGAGCAAGTGTGTAGGAGGAAGGTGGAAAAGTACAAAGTAGCATGTGCCTGTGAGGCATCACAGCACCATCTGTGTTCATCTCTCTGCTACTGTCCTCTCTACTTCACATACACATAGAGCAGTTGACTTTATCTGCCTTCTGAACTGTCTGTACAGAGAATACTAGAACCCTGAAGAACAGCTTGCAGCCCTCAATATTTCCTGAGTGTGCTTTTCTCTTTCTTATTTCAAAGAATAGTTTTTATGAAGGCTGGGTACAGGCATACAGGAGGTGATGCAAGTTAACACTAACTTGACAGCTCTAGTCCAAGTAAATCCTACATTATGGGCACAAAATTCCCCACAAAGAGGGCAATATCCAAAATCCTTGTCCTTCATGGGACATTTTTTGGTCCCCATGAGGAAAACAGCTCCTCCGTACTACTAAACGTAAATCTGAAATAAAAAATTTGAAATAAAGCAATTCTCAAAAAAAAGTATCAAAAATTTTTTTATATTGTATTTTGTTGACTTGTTTACTTGCATTATATTACTTGCATATGTGCACAATATTTTTATCCAGAGACTATATATTGAATCATTGTTATATTTCAACACTGTTAAGCTGCCGATTCACACTACGCGACTTTGTCGCTGTAGGTCACCAGTGGCTGCGCTGGAGGACGTTCCCACTACTGGTTGCCTAGTAATGTTTGTGAGTGACATTCACGGAAGTTACTCTATGTTACGACAACAAATGCGTTTTATTGCCGCTACAAACAAATATTTTGAAGGAAAAGTCTAAATATAAATGAAATCAGTACATAAAATGCATAATATTAAAGATGAACGAGAAACAGTGAGAGCTCTTTGTCATCGCGGCTATTTACTGTATTTTCCGCACTATAAGGCGCACCGGATTATAAGGCGCACCTTCAATTAATGACCTATTTTAGGACATTTTTCATATATAGGGCGCACCGGATTATAAGGCGCATAAGATACTGCAGTCAAACGTTTGACTGGGTTTGCATTATGCATCCACTAGATGTGCTAAAGGGAATGTAACGAGTGCGCGGCGCCGGAGGTGAGGCGTTTATTTAGTAAGCATGAGCGCGCTGGGGCGGGCACGTAACTTACATTCACAACTCCAGGTAGACCTATCGCACACCAGACGCACACTTTCTCATCAGTGTATGGCCAGCAATATTGTTATGTTTAATGACATTATGATATGAAGATAATGTCTGTTCTGTGTTATGATTGTACTGTACAATTAAATACAATCGTTGCTGAGTCTGCAGTCTGAAAACTTTACCTCAGAGCATCCGTTAACTGAATGAATTGAAAATCTCACCTGAAAAATCCAATAACATCAGCAATTGTCATTTAAGCAGCTGATTTCTATAAATGAATGCAAAACTAAATATATATTGCAGCATAGGGCGAAGTCAGGATCCATTGGAAACGATTTGAGACAAAAAAAATAAATTTTATATAAAACTATGTAAATGGCGCTCTGTGGCGCAGCAGGATTTTGAAAACGGTCCTGAGCTGTTGCTGGGCACTGTGGTGCCGCCGGTGTGTGTACACTCATAGAGAATAATGTGTTCGAATTTTAAAGATGTGGTTTCTCGTCCGGTGTGTGACCTCCTTAAGATGGACAGGAGCGCGAGTTCGCAGGAGAATTTAATAACGCGGAGCGTTGTTAACCAATTGATCCATATATAAGGCGCTCTGGATTATAAGGCGCACTGTCGTTTTTTGAGAAAATTAAAGGCTTTTAAGTGCGCCTTATAGTGCGGAAAATACGTAACTGCAGCAAACGGGCAAATACCGGAAATACTATCTTGGATTCCCGAAACCATTCAGTCACAGAGTCATTACGGTGAACACCACATATCATCATTTATTGGACCATTTCTGGCTGCTAAAATTAACTCAGTCAGTCAGACTCAGCACCTGAAGAGTGACACGCTCCACTGACTTCACTCCTATTGGTTGTTGCTCGCGAAAATTGCTCTTCATTTGCATAAAGTTAAACATTTCTCAACTTTGTTCGCGTCGCTGGACACGGAAGTCGCCCGATCACCATTGAAAATGAATGGTATCGTGTCGCTGGTCGCGTCTAGTGTGGAACGCAGCTTTAGTCTTATAGTTGCCATGGGCAACATGTTTGTACCATGTCTCAGAGAACCAACTAAAACAGCTCTGTGTTACCCCCAAATTTTAGAAAAGTGATTGTTTTCCATCAGCTGTGGAGGTAAATACAACACCTCCCATGATTTCCAAGCTTATTAACGGTGTCATCAAGCTTACTGTTTTGAATAAACTAACTCTAACAGCGAAAACTTGCATCAGCTTGAAATATAAATATTTATATTTAATATATTTATATAAAAACAATATGAATGAGTAAGCCAGAGGAGAACTGGCCCCGACTGAGCCTGGGTTCTCCCAAGGTTTTTTCTCCATCCAATCTGATGGAGTTTTGGTTCCTTGCCACTGTTCGCCTTGCTTTGCCTTGCTTTTGACTTGCTTAGTTGGGTTTATTTAACATTTAACAATATTATTTATCTGTGTTGTACTACTGTCATGTTATCACTGTGAAGCTGCTTTGATACAATCTGTATTGTGAAAGCGCTATATAAATAAATGTGACTTGACTTGACGACAAGTTCCATAATTTCCACTGGAATATGCATCATCAATCTATGCCTTTGTTAAGAGGCTCAGCAACCCCTTAGCCACGAAAAAAAATGCATATTGTAGCTTTATAGTAAAATAAAAATAAAAAATATACAAGCTCATTCAAAAATATGAACAAAATACTACAATAGTATATAAATGATACTAAAATAGCAATTGCGTTTTTGTGTCTAACAGTACAGATTATCACCTTTTTTATTTTTCATAATTGCATCAGTCTGTAGAAAGCACCCCTATAGTTCTCATAACAGAGTGACCAATATCCATTAGTACTTTAATGGTACATCCACCCCCAGTCTTCGCAAGTCAGAAGTCCCATAGATTCCCTCTTATCATGATTACCCTGTAACAGCATGATTCATTTGTACACACTCAGTCAAACACATATTTCAACCTCTAAATGTCACTACCAGGGAGAATGCAAGTTCATTTTACAGTAATGCTGCCCTACAAACAAGCACAGCAAACCTGGATCTCTTAGAAATATATATATTGCATTTTAAAATTGCAATTTTTTTTCAGAATACATTTTTCCAAAATTGTGGAACAATGTTGCCATGTCCTATTATTATAAGAATGTCCCTCCTCTGCAACCTACAGGCAAAAACCAATGTATCAAGCCCTAACTTCCTATTTCAATAGGACATGTCAACACAGGACGAAAAACTGCACTAGTCAAGTGATTTCTCCAATGAGCAATTCGACAGAATCACTTAACAAGACTTAAAAAAATGGTTCATCTGCCTTGAACATTGTTGTTGACTTGCTGTCTTTTTCAGCTTCATCTAATCAGACTAGAGACACTCTTTCTTTGGAAATACTATCAACAACAGTGCTTTTTGCTTCAACCTCTCCTGATCGAATCCATTCTCCTGCAAGTAACGTTATCTATTTCAGCAGCCGCATCTTATTTATAGAGCCATTTACATTTCATTCGTGTGAAAAACAAAAGTGTTCCTTTTCTTTTGTGTGAATGAAGAAGCAGCTTTCAGTGTGTGCATGTGCACACTCAGCAGCAGACTGCAGAGTGCGTTAGTAATTATGATAATTGCATGAGTGCAGCAGCTTTAGCTGTGGGCCAGAGATGATGCATGAGAAAAGATAGGAAATGTGGACAGGGATTTCAACGTTAATCCACAGAGGGGGAAGTATCACGTTTGCATCCAGTCTAATTGCGCATCTTAATTATTTTTGTGGGAAAAAAAGAAAATAAAGTTGAATTTAACCTAATTGAATTTAATCAACTTTAATTGAATTTTAAGCTATCTCAATGTAAATTTGTTTTTGGATTTGGGGTTTTAATTTCCTACTTTCAAGCCTAACACTGAAAAATGGATAGATGGGGAAAAAAAGTGTTACTTGAAGCTGCAGTCTGCAGTATTTCATCTTTGTCGCCATCTCTGTTCGAAATCTGCAATTGCAGTCATTCGCGTAATTATCAACTTTACGTGAGTTGTAGTTCTACAACCTTGACATGGCACAGCGTGGATGAACACAATGTTTGAGGAGACTGTGAGGCTGTCATGTCACGCGCCGGTGTGGATACTGGCATTCAGAATTAATATTTTTGGAAGTAATGTGTGACCAACATAATAATTTTCACTGGAAAATGTCCTCTGAACTCTAAGAAACATTGCAGTAAATTGCACTGATTAAATCTAACAATCGCTTATTAGTTATGAACAAAGAATTTTATGCACACCAAGGCTGTATCTATTTGATTAAAACAGTAAAATCAATATTATAAAACATTATTACAATTTCAACTAACTGTTTTCTATTTGAATATATAATGTGCTGCTAAACATTATTGTAGTAAGCATGATACATTTTTTTCAGAACTCTTTGATAAATGGATAGTTTTTATTAATAAAGATTTTTTTGAAACGGTGTAGAAGTCTGTAATTTCTGATCAATTTAATGCATCATTGCTGAATAAACTGATTTTAATTTAATAATTAAAAAAATGTTTTAATCTTACCGACTTAGAAAAGTATTCTACAGTACTGTACTTAAAACATCTTGAAAGATAACATGCTATTTCCATGTTTGGTTGGTTACACTCTCCTGTTGTAGAGACAAAGTATTATATTATATGAATTATATAAATTCTACTAATAAAGAGTAATTATGTGCTGCTTTGGTAAGCAGGTGTTACCCACAATGCAAACACATTATATGTAACATGAATAGCCTAATTAACAGTCATTTTCACTTTTATAGTCTGCAAAAATATTTGACATCACTTTAATATAATATTAAATAACAATATTTCAATTTGATGACATAAGACATACTTTGTATCATAGAATCACACATGTATTGAAGATGAAATATTGAATAAATTAGATAGTGTAGTTAGGATAATGCATGCACAAACTCATCAACACAAACATTTGTTTGTATTGATGATGCTATGGTGTGCCATTGAGAATATCCAGACATCAAATACCAAAAGAGTCTTTCATAATGCTTGCTGTACAGTGGATGCAATTAAAAATCAGAACAATAAGCAAACAAGCACATAGAAAACCATCTACACACAAACCCCACACCATATTACAGAAACACCATCCTTGAACAAATGAAAGAAAACAAAACACGCAGCACTGCAGTAATACAAACACATATGGTGTCAAATGATATGAGAGCTCTGAATACAGGCTTCAATCATTAAAGAAACATCAGCATTGCAAAACTGCCATAATGAATCACTGAAAGTCAGGGATACTGATCTGCCAATGGGGAACAGAATGTTCTGCATTGTCCTGGAGCCCGCAACTCTTTTCCTCCACTCCCCTCCTGCGTCCCTTCATGCCATTTTCTATGTTTAGCATGATGCTCGGAACGCAGAAGTGTTATGGACCCACAAGGCCAGTGCTGAAGATAGCAGCTGGTTAGTTGTGGTGTCTCTGAGCCACAAGGCAGAGACCGGCCCTCTGCTGTGCAGTCCCCAGTAGCACATTACATCGAAAATGAATGAATAACCGTGCAAACCAGCATTTCGCACCTCATCAGTGCTGTTTGAAAGGCATGCTAATATCTCCATTTTGGATACCATTTAAATGCATGTCCTTCAGCATAACTGAACTTCACATCAACTCTGCTTAAGATAATTTAATCAAGCAAGCATTTTAAAGTAAGAGCATTGAGGACACGGAAGAAAAATCCAAACAGGTATTCAGAAAAGAGCACGCTTGTGAGTTCAACACTGCATTTTTATACCAAACATTGTAGACACAAAATATTTACAGTTAATTGGTCTGGTTTTAGCCTGGAAAACCCAGACAACTTCCAGCAAATTTAGATTTGCTCTGAAAGTTAGTCTGGCAAAGAGCTCATTCAAGCCCATTTCCAATCCGTCGAAATCACGGCACCATTCAGAAACGTTGGGGCGGGCTTTACACGATGATGACAGCGCTGGGATTTTGAAGCATATTTTGTAGCCTACATTACAAAAACAGATGCCGCCGTCGAACATCACTCGTTCGAATGAGCTATCGCGTCTGTTCTTAAGCGAATTTGAACATTTCCTTTTTGTTAAAAACCAAGCAAAGAGATTTTTCACTGCTGGCCGCCGCTCTGCATACGTCATCTCCTTCATCGCTCTGATTGGTTTTAGGTCTACCTGCGACGTCCTCTGGTGACTCCCTCTGGAAATGATTTGTCTATAGCCAAGTTCACACTTCAGGATTTTAAACCCGAATTAAGCCCGATTTGCAAATCGTTGAGCTCGCCGACAGGTCAGGGTGTTATCGCGTGCAAATCGCAGGGGATTAGCCGGCGATGAATGCTTGCCAATCTGTTAGTATGAAAGAGCCAACAACGCAGCAGAAGACGCTCGCAGACGCGTTGCAGAGCCCTGAAAAATATCTAGCATGCTAGATATCCAGAGCCGTCGCACGACTCAACCTCAGTGATGTCATGAGCTACAGCCAATCATAGCAAGGCATGGGTTGCGGTCACCGGGTAAATCTTATGTTTTCTTTTTTTCGCATTTTTTTCTCAGAGCAAATCATCGCGCAAACAGTGTGCAGCACTAGCTTTTTGTCTGACGTCCATATTCGCGTGTTGCGTTCTTCACTTCTTTGCTGGGTATTGGCACGCGTGCTGTTTCGCGTCATTTCTGGTTTGTTTTATTGTGTGGTTTTTCGTGACAAAACGTGGTTTGTAGACAAATAGAATCGTTGGGGTGACAGAGTTAGTCAACTCGTTATTTATTTGATTATTTTCTAACAACGAACTTAACAACGAACACATTTCCAAACATAGACACAGCGTTATCACGGCGGTGAGTTTTGTTCCTAAATTAATCAGTGTTTTGAATCAGATGAGCAAATGATTCATGAAAACCTTTATACTGATAATGATTCATTCGAGCGAATGATTCATTTTAACAACAGCGCTTCTGAATGAATCAGTTGAGTAAATGGTTGAATGTTTTGTTTTTGAATGAAATAGCGTGTTCACAGTCTGAATTTTTCTGAATATTATCATTTGCTACTGCTATCATCTGAATTTAGCATACATAAATGTAAATATGGAGAAATTAGCAATTGCTTTTAAATTTTGAAGACAGAGGTTCAGGGAATATTTAAGGATCATATCTAATCCAAAATAGTGTAAACAAAAAATGTCAATTGATGTGCATTGTCCCTTAAAATTTTTTTAAAAAAGTATGTAGGTATGTAGAAATGTAAATATTTTTTTAACCTTTATATAATAATAGTATATGAAGAGTTCAGATGCAAAAGCCTCTAAGTGCCATTTGAAATTTTCTTCTAAAATGACCATTTTTATCAAGCTTGTATATTTAAGTTCAGTAATTTCACTTAAATGACAATTAGATAGATCTTCATTGCCATTTAAGTGAAATTACTGAACTTAAATATACAAGCTCGATAAAAATGGACATTTTAGAAAGAAAATTTCAAATGGCACTTAGGAGGCTTTTGCATCTGAACTCTTCATATATAATGTTGCACTACTGCTCAGAAATGTTCTTGCTAAAACAATTTAAAGAATTACAGAAAAAAGAATGCAGAATCTGTTGTTTATAAAACTGTTACAGCAACAGCTGTGCTGGCATTCAGTAACAGCTCTCTTGCTGCCTTACAAAACACTGCTGTAAAACATTCCTTCGAACAACCTCAAGCATATACAGAATTGTAGAATAAACAGAAAGCCTTAAGCAAGAGAAGCTCGTCTCAGAGCAGTAGTGTTAGAGGAAATGCGAACGGAATACTTTGCATCTGCTTCCACAAAGATTTTACCACACACCAAAATGCCTTCTTAAAATATGTTAAATTCAATCCCCAGACCTTTACTAGTGTGTGTGCACGTCTCTTTGTGTGCACTTTGTCTCACATTCTATCAGCATATTGACAGCACAATAAGACTATGCGTAGTAGGATTTCGGTAGAACAGAATATAGCGCTTCAATGGCATTGTGAAACCGTAGCATTTTAATCACAGAGCCCACAGCCAGCTTTTTTCTTTATGCGCAAGAGAATAAAGACATGTTCAGAATGAGTAAGGGAGTAAAGTGTGGGAAATGATGGGAAAGTAAAAAGTCTTGTGTGATGGAAAGACAGAGTGCCTTTAGAAGGTTTTTGGTGCTTCTATGTGAGCTGAGAGGAAGTATGAGACAGTGTGTGACAGAAAAAAGCTACAGCGTGCTCAGTATTAGAGCTTAATGGGCATGTGTTTGTCTGTCTCAGAGAGAGCTAACGTGTGTGTGTGTGTGGGTGAAAGCACTTGCCTGAAACTCCACTAATCCAGCTAAAAATAAGAACTTGTGCCATGTGACACACAGCCTCTGTAAGATGGCTTCCTCCTGTGAAGAATTAATGCTAGTCTGACAGAAAAGATGCAGTCAGATCAGACAAAATATGGCAAAAACGACACGCATGATCCTCTTCAGCTAAATGGATATTGAATCTAATAATTTAAATTTATTTAAAATATATTTAAAAAACATTAGCAATTCTAAGTATTTGTACTTAAAGTGCTGTTGTAGAAAACACATTTTTATATGTTTGAATAGTCAATGAAACACTTAATTTATGTATTGACATAAAGCGTCTGAACAGCCTTAAAGATGTACAAATGTTCACGAATCCTTTTAGGTTCAAATAATACTGAATAACTGCAATTAATAACTTGATTTATTGTATTGAATAAATTATTATTATTATTTTTTTAAATATGTTCAGTGTTCACTGTGTATTTATCCATTATATGGTTAGAGGTTTAGAGGGTTATTAGCGGATCAAAAATGTTTCTATAATCCAATGTGCCGTAAATATATTTAGAATATCAGTATAAAGGTTTTGCACATTTCTAAAGCAGTGTGCATGTGTATATATATTTGTATTGGTATTCGATGGTGCCAAGATGTCAATATTGTACTTTTTATCCAGATATCCAAAAATATAGAAAAATGTATACATTACTGATGTAAGAATAATATATATATATATATATATATATATATATATATATATACACTGTATATATATATATATATATATATATATATATACACACACACACACACACATAAAGGATCTAAAGGATTTATTTAAGGAACACCATACTAATACTGGTGCTTAACCCCCTTTCACCTTCAGAACTGCATTAAATTCTACGTGGCATTGATTTAACAAGGTGCTGAAAGCATTCTTCAGAAATGTTGACCCATATTGATAGGACAGCATCTTGCAGTTGATGGAGATTTGTGGGATGAACATCCAGGGCACGAAGCTACCATTCCACCACATCCCAAAGATGCTCTATTGGGTGGAGATCTGGTGACTCTGGGGGCCATTTTAGTACAGTGAACATTGTCATGTTCAAGAAACCAATTTTAAATGATTCAAGCTTTGTGACGTGGTGCATTATCCTGCTGGAAGTATCCTTCAGAGGATGGGTACATGGTGGCCATAAAGTGATGGACATGGTCAGAAACAATGCTCAGGCCGTGGCATTTAAACGATGCCCAATTGGCACTAATGGTACTAAGTGTGCCAAGAAAACATCCCTCACACCATTACACCACCACCACCATCCTGCACAGTGGTAACAAGGCATGATGGATCCATGTTCTCATTCTGTTTATGCCAAATTCTGACTCTACCATCTGAATGTCTCAATAGAAATCAAGACTCATCAGACCAGGCACCTTTTTTTTCAACAGTCCAATTTTGGTGAGCTCTTGCAAATTGTAGCCTTTGTAAACCCTAAAAAATGGTTGTGTGTGAAAATCCCAGTAACTGAGCAGATTGTGAAATACTCAGATCGGCCCGTCTGGCACCAACAACCATACTACGCTCAAAATTGCTTAAATCACCTTTCTTTCCCATTGTGACATTCAGTTTGGAGTTCAGATTGACTTGACCAGGACCACACCACAAATGCATTGTAACTGCCATGTGATTGGTTGATTAGATAATTGCATTAATGAGAAGATTAAAACAGGTGTCCCTAATAATTCTTTAGGTGAGTGTATATATATATATATATATATATATATATATATATATATATATGTATGAGGATAAGAATCCAGGTCATATTTGCATGCAAAACAATAGCTATGCTCTTATCATCTTAAATTGCTAAAGTGTTTCCCCACTCCTTAAAAATGATGGGATGAAAGGGGGTTAGAGGTAGCTTTCATACTTAAATGTAATAGATGCTCTTTCAGTTCACACACTCAATGTCGAAATAGAGACCTTGAGAAAAACAGAAGGTCATGCTGGTCTGCCAGGAAATAGAGGGAGAGGGAGAGATAGGGAGTGAAAGGAAGGAGTGCTAGTGCTGCTTAATGGATTATAGGATATGGAAAAGGCTGGATGGGTGGGAGGGAGAGAGAAAGAGAGAGAGAGAGTGTTCTGAGTTCACAAGGGGGAGAGTGGGTGTGTGGCAGTGATGGCATGAGAAAAATCTTTCACATGCTTTAGAATAAGGGTTCAGGCAGCTCTCCTAGAGCGACACGGCTGTAGTGCCACAACAACTAACTACTGCTGTTCATCACACTATATTGTGTGACACAATCTTCCTCCACTCTGGCTAATACTACTTCCTTCCATCCTACTCTCCATGCCTTTAGGCAAAAAAAACCTTGCAGACTTATCGAAACTATGGTCTGACTCAAGGCTAGCGGACATAAATATTGGCCAGACTGTTTTGAGATTATCAGCATCAGACAGCCAATGACTGTTCCCACTTGACTAATTAACTCTGTCCAAAATCTACAAACATCCTTTGATATTATTAATAATAATACAATTATCTAAATATTTTAAATGTTAATCAAATACTAAAATACGTTTTATTTCAAAATGTAGCACATTTGCAGATTACATGTAAACATCCTACAATTTATAATTCAAAAATTAATTTAAACAATAATGGTAAACAGCTTATTATTTTAGTGATGTTCTGTTTTTCAGCTTTGGGTAAAATAATATTGGGCTTTTGGTTGGGTATTAAAGCAGAATAAAACCATAAAAATTAAAAATATTCCTTCATGCACCAAATCAAAGTTTAGTTTTTGGGTTGCTTCTGCACTAGAGAGGGTTGTTATTATTTCTCTCATTGTTAATTGAGCCATCTATCTTCAAAGTGCATAAATATGAGAAGCCAATTAGTGCTGAATAGCAACATAAATGTAAGTTACCCATAGTGCCTGAAATATGGTAAGTGTGTGAACGCACATTCATGATAAACAACCGCATAATTAATGATCAACAACCGCATAATTAATATACTGTCAACAACTTTTAGAAATTAGGTATAATCTTCATTACCCAAAATAAAGACAAACTCACATAAAAACATCACCTCTCCCTAATTCTGTCTGATCTCTGTTGTGTAAATGCACTTTATTGCGTCTCTTATTGTTCTTAATCTTTACAGAAAAGTGCTCAAATAGCTTGAGCAAATCAGCATCTTTCTCAGACTTCTCTCGAAGCAACATTTATTTAAAAAGCCTTGAAGAATATGTATACAAATACAGACATCCACACTGCAAATGTTCCTAAAAATATGATCATAAAAAACCCAACCCTTTTTCAGCAAAAGCAAACATATTCAAACAAAACACTGCTCTGGCTCTTTAGGAATGCAATAAATACACTGTTCCAAAAGTTCAAACACAGCCTTCAGAACGAGCTTTGATTAAAGGTTCAATACCTAAGATTTTTGCATTAAAATATCCCAAAATCACAAGGCCAGTGTTATATATTTAGTTAAGATGATAACTTACAATATTCCAAATGTTTCAAGCTATGTTTAAATCGCGAGTAAATTGAGATTTTAACCAAGGAAACGGGGCGTGACAGGGGTGAGCTGGGAGTTGCCAGTCAATCGCGTCATATTGCGCGTTACCTCAGTTTCCGCTCGTACTACTGTGTAGTCCTGGATAAATGCGGAAGTTGTAGTTGTGCGTTTGCCGTCTTTCAAGCAACAAACGTCAGCTTGTTTACGCGCATTTGTAATTGAATGGTGCACATTCTGGTGCATTATCTTTTCAATTATTCTCGGAATGTGAACTGTTGGCTGTAAAGGGGGTCGCACACCGGACGAGAAGAGCCGCGCCACGTCTAGGACAAAGTCCAGTATCGGCACACCGGACGAGAAGAGCCGCGCCACGTCTTAGGACAAAGTCCAGTACTCGCACACCGGACGCGCACTTTCTCATCATGAAAGGAAGATAATGTCTGTTCTATGTTATGATTGTACTGTACAATTAAATACAATCGTTGCTGAGTCTGCAGTCTGAAAATTTTACATCAGAACATCTGTTCACTGAATGAATTGAGAATATCACCCTGAAAAATCTAATAACATCAGTAATTGTCATTCAAGCAGCTGATTTCTGTAAATGAATACAAAACTAAATGCATATTGCAGCATAGGGCGAAGTCAGGATCCATTAGCAACGATTTGACTTCAAGCCCTCTTCCACCGTAGCTCGTCCAGTAATAGTAATAGTATAGTACTAGTAACATCTGATGATAACTAATTTACTTTAAACCTGACTTTTCTTGTGGCTATTTCAGTTTAATGAAAAACAAGCATGTAATTAAAACGCAACATTTATAGAAATCGAACTTTACCTCATCCATGACAACTAATTTTCGATTCCTGTCTGACTGATTTATCCACGGTGGAGTTGAAAACAACAGTTCCCATCATTCCGCGTTCCTCCACGTCGTCATCAAGCAAAGCCGCTGTTGTTGTTTTGAATGTAGCGCCCTCTAGCGGCATGCCAATCTTAGGTATTGAACCTTTAATGAACGTGGATGCATAAAATGTTCTGTTGTCCACATTCACATGCATTGAAATGACTTTTAACAGTAAAGTCCTTAAATATCATGCTACGCATGTATGTATATTATTAAAATGATATGTGCGTGTGCTCGTCCATTTATCAATGTATTGATAAATCAATATTAATATATCTGAATTTTTAATATTCAAGAGTGCTAGGCTAAATTTACTCTCTGGGTCATAAGTTAATTAAAGCAGCACTAAAAATAGGCACCATTTATTCAACTAATTAATAATTCACGCTCAAATGTGTATGACCTGCTAAAAAGAGGTTTAAGAACCTTTCAGCTGGATGTTTATTACTTCTGACAAAATGAATCTGCCAGTCTCTCCGTGTCTCTTCCTCCTCACCTGTCCTTTTCTCTCAGTGTGCTTAATGAACCGATATATTTCATCCCTATCACCCTGTTATATTAATAAGGTAATTTCAGAATCTCCAAATCTTATCAGAGGAGATCCAGCTCTGCCTTTCAATCAACCACCCTCTTATCTCCACAGGAACCTCTCTCATAACTAACTCCTTCTCCATCCAGCTGCCATAAGCGCAGCAGTCTCTCAGGCTCTAATCTGCTGTCTGACCTCCACTCTCTTTCTATTAGTGTCGCTGTCTGTTGTGTCCTCGACCTGTTCCCTTCACTACAGACCCTTTATGTCTCTCCTCAACCCTTAATATCTCCCTTTCAAATTAAACATTCGTTTCTATGATTTTCGTTTTTTAATTATGTTAAATAAAAACAAATATATTTTTCCTGAAGTAGTAGAATCACTGTAAACAGCGACATCTGTTCTCTGATGATGTACAGGTGCGAGGACACTCACCTGTCACTCACATGAGATCACAGTAATAACAAGCCACAATGTTCCAATCAATTTCCGACATACAAAATCAAGTCCCGCCTGACATTTTTTATAGGCTATTTCACTCAGATAAGTCACAACAGGGAAGTCAAATCTAGGTGTTTTTAATATAATGTTTTTTAATGGATTTTTATGGACAAAATGATCACACCTTTGAATTAAATAAAAAAGAAACTACTGTCTGAGGTCAAATTCTCAAATTCTGAGTCAATCCGAAGACATTGAGGTGCTTTCTGCCTGTTAATCATTCTGAGTGATTGATCAGGCAGTCCATAAAAGAGAAGCAAATGTGTGATAGTTCAAACAGATCATTCTCATTAAATGCCATATTTACTTTCATAAGCCACTGTCAGTTGTTATTTTGTCATGCGAGAACGCTGTTTTCCTCCTGTTTAAGACAACACCGAAGATGTGCTACTGCTGTCCTGCTCCATTCTCGAATTAATCTTTGAGGGTGTGGTTTAGAAAAGATGGGGTCTTTTAAAAAAAATTGGCCATCTTTTACTGCAAAAGCCTTGTTTCAAGCATTTGGGAAAAATTTGTTTTCAAGCATTTCGGGAAAAATCAAATTAATCTTTGAGGGTGTGGTTTAGGAAAGACGGGGTCTTTTAAAAAATTGGCCATCTTTTACTGCAAAAGCCTTGTTTCAAGCATTTGGGAAGAATTTGTTTACATAAATCAAGTCACATTCATTTATAAAGCAATTTTAACTGTATGGATTGTTTCAAAGTAGGTTTAGAGTTATAATAGAAATTACCGTAACAGGTTGTTTAGGCTTTACAACAGCCTTAGGATAAAGTTATTGTCCAGCTAAAGTTAACTTTGATTGATTCACTTCCGTTGCGAAGATCATTAGTTATTGACTTAACTTAATTATTATATTATTATTATTAGAAGTCTACAATGTGTGTGCTAGGCCAAAGAGGTTTTTTTACCAAAGTGCCAAAGCACGTTTTTAGTCTAGATTTGAACTGACAGAGTGTGTCTGCTTCCTGGGCAATGTTAGGAAGATTGTTACAACGTTTTGGTGCTAAATAGGAAAAGGATTTACCGCCTGCAGTTGATTTTGATATTCTAGGTATTATCAACTGGCTGGAATTTTGAGATCGCAATAGACGTATAATGCGTTAAGAGTTAGCTCAAGTACTTGGCTAAAGCATTTAATGCTTTGTAAGTAATCAGCAATATTTTCAAATTTATACAATGTTTAATAGGGAGTTAATGCAGTGTTGATCGAACTGGGATAATATGGTCATACTTCCTGGTTCTAGTAAGAACTCTAATGACTCTGGTCATTTTGGACCAGCTGTAGTTTGTTTATTAAGCGTGCAGGGCAACCACCCACAAGAGCATTACAATAATTTAGCCTTGATGTCATGAACGCATGAACTAAGTGTTCTGCATTTTTAATTGAGAGCATATGACGTTATTTAGATATATATTTAATAGATGAAAAAAATCGATTTTACAGATACTAGACATGTGACTTTCAAATGAAAGATTGGTATATCAAAGAGCACACCCAGGTTCCTAACCGACGACTGAGGACTTGACAGAGCAGCCAAGTGTTAGACAGTATTCTAAGGTTATTACGTTTGTCCAATAATTAGAATATCTGTTTAGAATTAAGTAGTTGGAATTGGAAATTGCGAAGTTATTCAGTTTTTTTACATGTATATCAGCTATGGATACCTGTATAACTATTCTATAAATGTCAGTTGTCAGTGATTTGACATACATAGAAACCAAAATTGCATATATAATATGGATCCATTAATCTCTCCCATTCTCACTGACCTGTTTAAAATGAAAATCACAACCCACACTGCATTACTGATGTTACATACAGACCGTGTCATGTGTGCAACATTTGCCTGGAAATTTTATTTTTGCTAGAAAACAAAGCATCACTCGAAATATAATTTATAGTAATATATGTATTTGGGCTTATTGATGCAAATGCAGTTTTACATATTGTTTTTCATTTCAAAGCCCATCTCAGACAAGACCAAAAGGGATTGGTGGTGGTGGTTGTTTTCTGAGTGATTTGTATGTTTTTCTTCCCACATATTTTTCAGTTTTCACTGCCCTACAAATTTGATTTATGGATGATTTATGAAAGTTGCTTTCTTACTTTATCTTATGCTTTAGTCAGTAAACGGCAAGAGATTTTCTTATGTCATTGCAATGAAAATCCTCAAGATGTCATTTAATTTATTAAGACATTTTTTTATTACTAATTAGATATTTGTCTATCCTTTCTATATTGATTTTTCTATTTCCAGTCTTGTCCTCTCCTCTTGTTCCTTTTGCCTGTCTTTTCAACACATGAGTGTGGGATTGCGGCAGAGGTTTTATGCACATGCACAGCACACAATACATGTTGGTAGTGTCGTTCTGTAAAAGACCTCAATTGGGAAATCAGTGGAGAATGAAATTTTGAGCCTGGGCAACTCCGATACAGGCATGGTAACTTCATCCATCACACAAAGCTGCTCTGATTTGCCTTCCTGTCTGAACAAGAATAAAATCATGTGGCCAGCAGGCCAAACCAGAGGGGCTCTCAGACCATAGAGAAGGCCTGTAGGGTCATTCTCATTGAGCTTGATTGTGCTAAATACTCTGAAACACAGAGTTTGATTGAGTTCATTCCCCATTCGCTAATCTTTCATTTGCTTGCCTCTTGTAATAAAGGGGAAAAACTTTCACTATCTCCTTTTGCAAGCCCTACAGCAATGCAGACATTTAACTGGTTTGTAAAGCCTTTTAAATGGGGCAGGCATTATTTCTCCTAGATAGGCACATTTTAGTGTGTGAACACGAGACATTGCATTAATAAAAGACTGAAGGTGATGCATCTCATTTGAGACCAGCATTTCAGCATATTTCCATTAATTTATATTTATATGTCCTCTTGCAATGCAGCAGTAGACCCACTGCACATCTAAATAAGGCCATTGGTTTTAGATTGCAAATAGGCATCCACTAAAGGCTTGTAAGGCCAGATAAAAGCTGTGAGTGACAGTACAACACCCTTACACAGCAGTCCCTTTATGCTGTTTTCCACAAGGTCAAAAGCCTTTACAAAGGTGTGACAGTGCAATCAAACAATAGTCAAGCTAAACCTGTCAACGTGTGATATCACAAGCAAATGTACACGCCAATCGGATGACAATGTAAATGTGCAACCTTAAGAAGGTTGTGTAGGTTGTGAATCTCTTAATCTGAGCATAAAAGCCTTATCCTGACTCAATTTAGGGTTGTATAGTAAAGCAATGTATAATAAACCTAATAATGCTGTATTGAAACAATGCAAAACCATATTGCAAATATTTTATTAAACTATATTATTCTACAAAACACTTTCAAATACATCTTCTCTACACTAATACCGCTTTGTGCTTTAAAATACCAGTTTTGTAAACAATTAATTAATACTATTCAACTTAAACTTCCATTTTAGACACAACATTGGCAGTTACTTTGTTTATTTTTTTGCTCGCCAACAAAAAGTTATGAACAAAGCCACAATAAAATTACGGTTGCATAATTCCTTTCGGTTTTGAACGAATTGTTTAGGTGAACAATTGAATGACTCACTTACACTTGGCTGGTTCCTAAAAATGAATCTCGAATTGTTTGAGTTAAAATGATTCAAATAACAACTAAAAACACTTAAAATCACTTGTCGCCACCTACTGGTGTAACTATATAACTTGCAAAAGTATTTGCTGAAAAAAGCATCAAATACAAGAAGCACAACTGTTGTATATTTATAATAAATTTAATTATTCATATTTATTTATAGATAGGTTTTATAAGACATTTTATAAATATAATATATGATGCAATATTTTTCCTTTACATGTCAGTTGAAATTAGTACAGGTCTATGGAAATTTGATAAAAGCAAAAGATTCCAACCTTAATATCTTTTAAAAGCGGATCCTATTACGCAAACATGTAATTGCGACCTAAAATAGCAGGTAATTAGGAAAAACACATTAGAAGAGAAAGATGGAAATAAAGCTGAAGGAGAAAAGGGCAGGAAAGAAGACCTCATCTGCAGATAAATTCATCTGAAATGACAGATAGATTTGCTTAGCAAGCTAAGTAAAAGACAACGAGCTGTCACCATCAGTATTACTCTGCGAGGAGTGATACCTCAGCGGGATGTACACACTGTGTACTGATCTGATGAAAATCTTAATGTTTCAGTTTATAGGTGTAACAAAAGGCTAACGGGTCTGGAGTCTGTAAGAGCCTCATCCGTATGTTGTGTCCTTGTTATGAGACCACCTTATCTGCTGAAATGGGGGGACATCTGCCATCTATCGGTGATGAAATCAAAGACGGGAAGGATACAGATAATTGAAATTCTATCCTCCCCCAAGGCCCATGAACAAAACTGCTGAGAGATCTCTATCATGTGCCAGTATCATCTGGGGTTCAAGCAAGGGCTGTCGGCCCAGACCAGAGGCTCACGAGAGCAGATCCATGGTGAGTACAGGAGATGCTGCTGACAGCATACAAATTGCTCTAAGGCAAAATCAACAGTAAAAGTGACCTCCAGGACTGAAAACTAAGAGAATGAAATGTGATTCACATGCTATAGAAACAATGAGGCTTTCATTCAACATTATTGAATTGTATAATGGACTGGCGGAGCAGAGGACAGCTGACTAATGAACAGTTTGCTGGAGACATGAACCATGATGAGCCCTTCAGATGCACCAAACTTAAATAAAAAAAAAATAATAAAAAAAACTTGGAAGGCAACCTTTTAGAAGAGCAAGAGATTTTAAATTTAATTCTGGATTTGATTGCTTTCCACAGTAACACTCACTGCATACTAGGATGCTTTTTGCGGATGAGCAGAAAATCAAATGAGTTTTGTCATTAGGCAGCAGCTGTAAAAATGAATATGCTTTATGTAATCAATAAAATTCTGAACAACAGATTACAAGCAATATTATTAATTAAATTGAACAAATTAGAATTGAGTAATAATGAATCAAATTAAAAGCTAACCATTTAAAATGAGTAAAGTTTACACCAAAATATATATATATATATATATGAATAACAGACAGATCTCAAAGATTAATTATATTTTATATTATATTTATTTTATATTGCCAATATTGAAGACATCTGATGTTAACAAGCAGAATCACTGAAGGAGAAAAACGTCATTTTAAAACAAACCTTAAACAAACACTGATCACCATGGTGACTTACACATACTGTTTTGTAGGTTTTACTCATTTTAAATGGTTAACTGTTAAGGAATTAATTTGATTAATTATTACTCAATTCTTATTCTTAAATTTAATTAATAATATTGCTCGCAATATTTTTTATTAGATAAAGCTCATTCATTTTTAAAGTGTACACTGGAGAATGGATGAAAGAGTACAGCCCAAGAGTATGGATGTAAAATTGACAGCAAATGTAATAATTATATTCCCAACATATGATGTGATTTATAACTAAAGGAGAAAATATTCTATTATAATAGATTATAATGTCCAATGCATATGACTTTAGTTAACATTTAAAGGGGCTGTAAGAATTCTCATGTATTTTTATATTAATCACGTTTTTATTGTCCATGCATGAACAGCTTATACCAAAAATGTAAAACAATATATCCATATCGCGTAAGATCAGATGCTTTCTATCGCCTGCTTTCACACTGCTGTCATTTTTGTTGTGAGATTATTTTGTTATTGAAAGGAAAGGGCACATAACTTCTAAGCGAAGAAGAACCAAAATTAACTTTGCCATGGGTATATCAGGGCCTTGAATCACGTTCACTATAAGCACGAAAATAAGTTGCTGGCTACAGTTTACTTAATGGCCATCGGTGGGCTAATGACAAGACTTTCAGAATTCTACATATAGCCCCTTTAAAAGGATATTTCACCCAAAAATTAATTTACTCACCCTCAAGTTGTTCCAAAAACGTATAAATTTATTTTATTCTGCTGAACACAAAAGAAGTTATTTGAAAGACCACTATCCTCTCCTTTTAAGAACTTTCATGATGACTCAGAGAATAGAGCACAAGATGTGCATTCTCCCCGCAACAAAATCACCTGCATGACCAAATTGTCTTTATAGTACAACATTATAATCAACGTGTGAGCATTAACCTGATAAAGGACATATATTGTTTACCTGCTTTTGCAGTCAAATAGCAGAGAAACAAAATCAAGCTGCCCATATACATAAGAAATAATGCACAAAGGAGATTGGATTTTCTTTGATAGAAAAAATTGATTACTTAATGAGACATATGCTACAGCCATTACCTTCAATTCCCTGAACTCCTCTGATATCACATTAGCTGAATAAGCACTCATACAACTACTAGTCAAGCTTTCAGCAAATAAATTAATGCAGCCTATAAGAGATGAAAAAATATGATATGTTAACCCTGAAAATGCTAATGTATCTAATTTTTGCTATATTTTTTTAACAAGAAATTATTTTTCATCTGCACTCCAGACAAACCTTCTATAGTGTTTTTGATAGTTTTAACTTATTGTTTTTATCTTTAGCTATGTTATTTTGTATAATAAATTGTAATAATGTATACATATGTTGGTCTTTCTCTATTTTCCGTTATCAATAGGCCCATATGCAATGAGTTTGTTCAGATTTATATTTACTGAGTAAACAAGTAAACATCAAGCCATCATATAGCAACTAATTGGATCACTTTTTTACTAAATTCACTGAATGAATGCTTACTTTAATACACTGAATATAATTTATTGTCAGTATGATATAATACTTTCTTGCATGACAGTATTCTATGTTTACAACAATCAACACAAAACTATACACTACACTCCCTTAAACTCCAATATGCTTATACAATTACAACAACAACACCTTCGCTTATACTCTTGATTTTTCATTTGAAGTGTAATTCAACACAAAAGAGCTCCAGCCTCACTTTGTTTAATCTTGGAACCCTTTACCTCCAGTTTGATGGTGCATGAATCTAAAGTATGTCGAAATTTAATAAACACTGATCTTTACCATTCACCACAATGTTCATCTCAATGATGTTAGTGCTGTCTTAAATAGTCACAAACAGAGTTATACAATTCTTTTGACCTTATTCTTGATAGACATCCTTCATGTCAATGATTCACATGGATGATTCTGAGTCACTGAAGTGATTGACTGCAGTGATTTTATTGAACCTAAAGGACCTCAACTGTGACGCAACTCAACGACCCAAATGCCACCAACCTTGACTTACTTGACTGAACCAGCACACATTGTGAAGATCAGAGGGTTGACATCTTGTAATGACAAACAGCAGGTATTCATGCAATGTTATTGATCGCAGCTTTTACATCTATCAAGACCTCTTCGAACTCACGTAATGCTGCACTGAATAATAATTTGGGACCCATTCGTCCATATGAGTCTATTCGTGCTCTCATCTGATGAACCATATTGCATAATCAAATCTACAGCCACGTTGACAATGTCAAATAGCTTTTTATGTAAGAATGTGATATGTACACATTAGCTACACGTACATGCCTGAAATTAAATTTCCATACTTTTCTTTTCTTTACATATACTATGAAAATAACACAATGTCCAAGTCAAATCCATACACTGACAACAGTCTTTTTAGACCTGTAATGTTTAATTATCGAAATCTTTTAGCTTTTTCTTAAATGATTTAAAAGTGTATGGAAGCAAATACAATAAGAATGTAAGTACAAGACTGGAGTGTTATAACGGTGGTTTCAGAGCATGTTGTAAATATCGTGGATCAATAACTGAGGGATTGGTTGGGACCTCTTAAAGATACCTCTGAACGAGGAAGCATTTGTATGTTAGAAACATGCTTCTTCATTTCTTCCAGTCTCAAGTCAAGTCTGTAGGCCAAATAAAACCCTCGGGATAATTTCTGAACACACCAATTGTTGCCTTTCAATTAGACTTGTTTTTTATCAACAGGCTTTTGAGTAAAAATGCCTTAATAAAATAATTGTGTAAAAATTAACTCGTAAAAATACGATTAGGTATTTACATAAATCAGGTGACATGACAAATACGTTCGTTATGCTTTTTGACCTTCTGAACAGCGGATTCATCGTTCGCATCTGTTACGCCAAAAGTCACCTTGGAAAATGAATGAGTGTCGCGAGAGATGGCGCAAAAGGAACTGAATATCCTATGGCCGCAACCACAGACTTCCAATGTAAACGAGTCACATGACTGTACTACGGCAATGACACCGCTTTATTTTGGTCCATCAGCCTCTTGAAGAATATCTATAATTAGAGCTTGTCTCGTGCGGCCGAATTTGACCGAGCGTGCACGAATATGGGGGCTCGCGACAGGACTTTCTGAGCTTAAAGAAAAACAGACTGACAATGAAGACTGTGATTTTATAGGTGTCCCATGAAGGATGTTTTTTTTTTTTTTACAAATATTCCCTCACTTTATGAGTAAATATCACCCTACATTATGAAAGAGTATTCAATCTAATGTTTGCTTATAATATCATGACATAAAAACAACATTATGATGCATAACGTTTTTCTCAAGGTGAGACCCGGACACCTCGTGCTCTTACCTTCAGCTGTCGCCTTGCCATGTCGGTAGGCTGCTTGGCGTTGAAAGGATAGGCGACGCATCGCATCACAAAGACATAGAGTTGCAGCTTCTTCTTTCGTTCATCTTCTTCCCTCTGCAGTTTCTCTACGTCCTCCTTTTCTGGCTCGCTGACGGCCGACGGACTCGGGCTGGATGGTCGCGCGCTGGAGCCTCGACTGGCGGGTTGGAGCCTATCGGAGCTCTCGCTGGTCCTGCTGGGGGAGATGCGAATGGATCCGGACTGAGGAGCCATCACCTCTCGGCTTTCCTCCTCCACTATCCCGTCCGATTCCTCTTCGCTGGAGGATGGATCCAACATTTTTTGTTGTTGTTTGCTCTCGCCTTAACCGTACAAGCGAATTAAACGCACGATTGGGTATTCACGGCGTGGAAAGGTAGGCAATCAGTTTGTTGACGTAGTGATCGGCATTCAGATGGGCTGCTCGACTGTTGGTGAATTTTGAATATCCGGACACACTTCGGGTGCGGAAGCAGACACTGCAATCTCTTTCTCTTCACTAGCCCAGAGTAAAGATACTGCTGCTGCATACGTGTTCTGTGCTGTGCCTCCGTTCGCCAGTCATTGCGAGGGACTCGAGAGAAAGGGGGTGGGAGGGGCGCGCGCGATGAAAAGAGCGAATGATGGCCACTTCCTGCTGAGGCTCGCGTGAGACGCAGGCGCTGTCCGCGGTGCTGGATGAGAGAGAGCGGGTCCTTTCGGTCGCAAAAATGGTGAGGATGGTCTGACACCGAGAATGTGCTGTTATTTCATCTGACCTCTAGTGTTTCACTCGCAAAACAGGGACTTGTCATTCCAGAAGTCATAATCAAATATCTGAACTATTTATATAATTATTTGACTCTCCGTAAACCATAAAACATATATATGGCAACACTTTACACTAAGGTCTCATTTGTTAACATTAGCTAATATAATAACTAACATGAACTAACAATGGGCAATGCATTTACAGTATTTATTCATCTTTGGTAAAATTAGTTAATAAAAATATCATTCAAAGTGCATTAACTAATGTTAACAATTACAACTTTTGATTTAATAATGTATAAGTAAATGTCTAAATTAGTAGATAAACACCATAAAACCAATCACACATGTAGAGTACAAGATTCAAAATATGTATTGTGTGGTCTTGGTTTTATTTAAATGTGCTTCTTGCTAACTCTTTATTAACAAAATATGATTATTTGCTGTGGCTATATCAACCTGAATATTAGGTTGCACCAATGAAAAGGATTTCATTTCATTTCAAAAGGACATCAGATTGAAACGGCTCCTGAAGGATTTACTGATTATTCTTTCAAAAAAAAGAAAGAAAAAATCTGCGCAGCTCTTTAATTTTCACACAGCGGGGCTTGACAACAGAACCGGAAGATAATACAATGCTAAATAAAGTCATAGTTTTTGTTATTTTTGGACCAAAATGTATTTTCGATGCTTCAAAACATTCTAACTAACCCACTGGTGTCACATGGACTACTTTGATGATGTCTTTATTTCCTTTCCGGACAAGGACAATACCGTACACATTTTAATGGAGGGACAGAAAATTCTCAGGCTAAATCTAAAATATCTTAAACTGTGTTACAAAGATGAAGGTCTTACGGGTTAGAACGACATGTCATTAATGACATAATTTTCATTTTTGGGTGAACTAACCCTTTAATATTTAATAGATATGATATCCCCAGCAGTTTGGGCACAGTTTGCTAAAAAATGAAAAACTTTGACTCCACAGAAAGACATATAGTCCTCACAAGCAATTTGCCATTTAGCAGAAGCTTTTCTATCCAATGTGAGTTCCCTTACTATGGCAACAGTCCCTTTGGAGCGACCTGAGGTTAAGTGTTTGACTCAAGGCCACATGGGTGGCAGGGGGTTTTGTTCGTAGTTTTCTCCCTGAAAGTAGCAAGTCTTAAGGTCGTTTTGGGGGTATTTCTGAAGGAGCAGCAAAGGAGCAGACTGCTTAGTCCTAACAAAACCACAACATAAGGTGTTTCCAATTGTAGCCAGAGACAAAATCAATAAACAGCACAAAGAAAAACGGATAAATTACAGTGGCAGCTGATAAAAGGACAGTCAGATTTATGACGAGCCCCTCCCTTATGCGAGGCCTGCTCTTTCTCAACTATGACACGTCGAATAACATTCACGGTAAAAGATTTAGGATCTGTTGTCTTAAAACAAATACATATTTCAGTTATTTTGACAGCATATCATTTTTTAACATTATTGGCTTGCATTCTCGTGACCAGTGATAGTCACATGCCTATGATAAATTTCATCTTCATACACTACAGAATTAGTCCCTAACTGTATATCCCAAGGCTTATGTGAATTTTCTGATGGATTTGAGAAATGTACTCCAGTAATGTTGAATGCATTTTAAAGGTCCTATGACATGAGGTTATTTTATTATTTTATAATGTTTTCTGGATTGCGCTTATAATGTTTGTATGTTTTTTAGATCAAAAATAGTCATAATTTAGAAATAAAAGGTAGTGCACGATATAATATAGTCGATATGGTAAATTTTTACACATCGGTATGGTTCCGATGTCAAAATAGCGCCGATGTGAACAGGCCGATTATCATTCCTGTATATTTGGCGTGTGTGTAGATGTGAAGGCGGGAATGTTTGCTTTAGCACAAGTAAGTCCTGTCAGTTTAAACATCAAGCTAATTTCGCGGGGCAGCCATTTTTAAATCGAAATTGAGGCTCCGGTGGGAAGAACCGTCGATGTACAGATAGACAGCAATGCCTTGGACTACCAACCTGAAGCTGCTGCCACGATTTTCACAATTGGATATTAATATCCAATTCCAATTTAGGATATGTATAGTTCGTTCCTGGTTCTTTTTTTACATTCTGAATTATATATACTATATTATAATATAATTTATTATTGAATTTCACTGTAAAAGTCTAAAGTATGAAAGACATTTATGTACAGTTTTAGAATAACTAATTTATACATTTAACACAACAATACGCCATCGCATTCACAGCTCTATTGTGATTAAAGGCGGCACTTACTTCCCTTAGAGCCTCGCTTTCAATTTCAAAAATGACGGCTGCGTGAAATCAGCGTATACACAGCTGGCCTAGATGAACGTCTGAAAATAAATCGATTCGAGCCGCCAAGCAACAATTTCTGATGTGTAGCCTATTGTTCAATGGTTCAATACTGTTTATGCATCAGTAAGTCAAGCCAGTGACTAAAAAATCAACTTCACATCGTTTCTTTTAGTACAATAAAAACAATCTTATTTAAATTGTGAACAAATTATATACAGAAAGCTATCAAAGAACAATTTTTCCACACAGTGCGAGTTTATCTGGACAACTCGTCATGAAATCAATGACGCACATTACACTGCACAAGGAAATAGCTACGTTCCCGCATTTTTTTTTCTATTTGCATTTGTTTTTTTCTATTTGCATGTGTTTGCTTTTATTAGGTGAAGCACGTTGAGCTCACTTGGCCACCGGATTAGCCCAAGTTGAGAAAACAGTCATCGGTGAAATGTTTGGGCCATACAAAACTTTGGGAAGTTGTGTCGGCACATTTCCAGAGAAAATAAAATTACCCCATTGTTTCTTCAGACTCAGATGAAGGAGCTAAAAAATACTTTTGGGTTAATTTGTACATCCGAACACTGATCAACTTCCATGCTTCGCTCATTTGCAAGCCATGATATTTGTTGTATGTCTCGAGAAAAACTCGTTTGTACTTCCAAGCTCATTTTCTCATGGCTGAGCCAAATTTTTTGAGCGGGCAAAGCAGAGAAAGAGGAGGTTACCTTTCCTCCATTTGATGTCATACAGGGGAGATTCAAGATCAGCCCATCTGAGCTTTAATTTTCTCAAAGGCAGAGAAAGACAGCTAAAGCTCGTTTACACCGATTTACATTTCTAGCCACTGGGGGACCATCTACAGGCAAGGGGCATCATATTACTGATTAAAAAAAAAACTCAGAAAGTGATCATTTCATGTCATGGGACCTTTAATCATTCATTAGGATTATTCAGCCACTATGACATCATAATTAAAGCTACTTACTGCATTGCATAATGATTATAGAGAGATGAAGGAGGAAGGAATGGAGGAAGAGATCAAGGAAAGAATATATCCTAATCTAAAAAATGGCCAAACAGAAATACCCTGGCCCTTTAACAGCAACACACACATTGTTTTACGGGGCTTGCCGGAGAATTAGCAGTTAAGATTATAAATACAAAGTCCCTAGGGTTCAGACTATCACACCAGATGTTCAGGTAAAGTGGTGCTCTCCAAAAACACGTCTGCATGTTCACACATTTGCTAAATATAGCTGAGTGCTTGGTTTATTTTAGAATAATCACACTCCTTGAATGTGGCGATGAACCTAACCGATATGAAAATATCTTTCTACAAAAAAAGCACTTATACTAGAACACACAACTCACTATATTTTCCTACCAAACAATCACCAGCTCACCAAGTACTGTAAATAAATGTTTAAGTTTCACCAACACTTGTCACTGTATTTTTAAGTGATCAAACCAAATACCAATTAGCACTTCCGGTTCAGGCTTTTTTTGGTGGATGTTGGCATAAATGTTTCTCCAGATCCCCCTAACACCCACCCATGCTCCATCTGCAGCAGCACTCCTCTCTGCATCTTAACCATCAATAATTGATTGAGTTTCTCTCTGCCCTGCTTTACTTCAGCTTCCATGTATGTTTCACCAATTTCTCTGTCTGTTATGGTAAAGCTAATATTGGCTTACATTGTTTTTGACTTGGAGGCTGAAGAAAAATACATTTCTGGTTATGTTTTGAATTCTTTAGTTGTTCCAGCATTTATATTATATTTGTAAGCTTAGCTTGTGCAATGCCTTTATATTGACTTGTCTAATGCATTAAACATTTTGAAAACCACACTCTGTCTATGTACAGTAATAAATAATATAAAGTCAAAGAGGGTGCTGTGTGTAATGTTTTTTATTATTATTATTTATTTAGGATGTGCATGTGTGTGCATGTTACATGTTTTTAGATATTAAAATTTGACAATATGTCAGTGATTAATTCACATCAGATGCAGAAGCAGTTAATTTATTTCTCTTTATATGTTGTTTTAATAAATGGGGTTAATAATTGAATGATTTGAGCTGGCCTTAACCCTGCCATTTTTTTATCCCCTCTCTTTTTCTTTTTTCCATCAGTCTACTTTGACTTTAATATCTTAAATTCCATATTTGCTGTATTTTCAGGATTTATACTAGTCCTCTTCCCTCCTCTTTTACTTTTTGAAAGCGTCATGGGTTTACAATCTTTTACTTTTTGAAGCGTATTGGTTTGGAATGACATGAAGGAGAGTAACTGGTGACAAAATTTTGGGGTGAAATATAGCCCTTTAAGTTGGAAACTTTTTGTAATTAAAAAATGTCCAGTTGAAAATAAATACATAATAAACAGTTAAAATGTGTTAAAATTGGTAAAGGAAATTCAAAAGTAAAAAAATCATACTATTTTTATAACAACCTAATGAAACTAACAATACACATAATAATCAAATAAAAAGGTCCCAGTCCATGAATAAATATAACTGCTTCATGTGAAAATATGCTTTTTTTAGACTGTAGCAGATCTGGGTAAATCATTACATTCTTTAAGTATGAAGTCCTTTATTTTAATAAGATATTACGGCTGCATATTCCCTATTTCTGCCCTTACAACAATAAACAAATTTCCAAAGTGTAAACACATTTGTGTACAAGAATAGACATGCCAGGCATGTTCATTCTACAAATATCTTCTTATAAACATTGTTTACTCGCTCTGTGTAAGGCAATTAGACTGATCTGAAATGAAACAACAGAGAGGGGATGGGGGAGTGCGGGGAGAGGTGCACTGTTCTCGTAATCAATCAATTGAACAACCATAATTTGCATATTCATCAAGTACCCCCCACCCCATCTCAGATGATGGATTTTAAACAGTGAACATATGCACATGTATTGACAAATAGATTGCCAAAGATGTTACAGTCTCAAACATCTCAGTTTTCACTCTTCAGGAAAGCAGAAAAATATTGATATCATCTTGCACATAGGGGCGTATACAATTTTTTGTCCAATAAAGTGCACTCTGAAATGTGAATATCCTTTTCATCCCCTTAATATTACTTAAATGGTAAAAATGGTAAATGGACTGCATTTATATAGCGCTTGCATAGACCCAATGGCCACCAAAGCGCTTCTACAATTTGTCTCACATTCACCCATTCACACACACATTCATTCATACACCGACGGGATTACCTAAAGGGATACTCCACCTAAAAATGAAAATTCTGTCATCATTTACTCACCCTCAAGTTGTTGCAAACCTAATGAGTTTCTTTCTTCTGCTGAACACAAAGGAAGATATTTTAAAGAACGAATAGGAACTTTGGCACCATTGACAAACAACTGTTTGGTTCATCGTCTTCAAAATATCTTCCATTGCAGACTGATCTCATGAAGTAGCGTGTGTAATATAGACACACCAATTCGTATTTCCATTTTTGGCATGCTATCTAACACGCATAATCGCTTTTCAGCGTGTTTATGAACGCCGTTGATTTAACGTTATTACTGTATATATAAATATATGACCCACCTCAACCCCGTCCCTAAACCTACCCGTCACTGGGGTTAATGGCATTTATGAGTGTTCCCTTAGCATCCTAGGGAAAAAAAAGATCACTCCCCAGATGTAGATCTACATTTTGCTTCGTTTTCGCTTGGACATTTGACGACGTGTACAGACACGCTGGATCACTCGGACATTAATGCCGTTAGACATACACGCATACATGTGGATAGCTCAAAATGCGTAGAGTTAACACGCCACTTGACTCGAAAGTGGCGTGTATGTTTACGCAAAAGTCATGATGCCATGTTGTCCATTGTGTTCAGCAGAAGAAAGAAACTCATACAGGTTGAGGGTGGGGTTGAGTAAATGATGACAGAATTTCCATTTTTGGGTGGAGTATCCCTTTAAGTAACAAATAGATAGCAAGTAGCAAAAACCAAATAGCAAGTAAACCTATTGGCTATTTTCCATCTGTGCCCTCCCTGCCCATATCTTCCATTTTCAATAGGAAATACATCAATACAAGAAAGACAATCTGCACTCGTCAAGCCATTTCATGTTTTCTGTTTTCAAGCATTTTCATGATTTCAAGCAACACCAAGGAACTTTTCCTCTGCGTTTGCCCTACAGGTTGGAAGCGGAATTGTCCATTACTGCTGTTGTGAATAATTTAGCCTGTCTCACATGCACGCACACACATGCTCTGTGTTTATCCAGCATCCGGCTTTGGAATCATGATGACTTACATGCTTACATGTAGTTGTAGTTTACTGTTGTCTACATTGTAGTCTACATTCGGACTACAGATCTGGCAATCTCACATAGTGTGGTGGTTATAGCAGATATAGGACCGCAAAGTGGAGGCATAAGTGCATTTCACCATGTCACGACTTGATGAACCACTGAAATGATTTTGAAAACATTATTTTAAGGTAAAAAAAAAATCTTCAGTATTGTTTTCAAAAACCTCTAATGTCATGGAGTATAGAACATCTAAAAAAGCCCAGCCTTTCTTTCTTCACCATGTGACATAATTGAACAATGTGGTGTGTCTGTTCAGACACAGAATGTGAAAATACAAGGCAGAGTCCTGGGGAAATGACAAGGTGTGTGACATGTCAGTGGGTCAATGCTTACAGCTAGCCGAAAAGCTATCTAAAATATTAAAACACTCCAAGTCTCTCTGTCTTTTTCTCCCTCAGTCACTGTTTTCTTTCCATGTTCATAAGAAAAAAATCTGATGAAAAGGACACTTGTGTACAAGTATGATGAAGGCACCTTTATACGTCTATGGAGACTTTTAGTCTCTATAATCATAGGTAATACAGGTCCTCAGGTCTTATTGATCAGTAGATCTACTCACAACAACCCATCACTTATTCTTCAGTCATCTCTCAGATCTGATTGCTTCATCAAAGGCTACATTGAGAGCATCTTTACATGCATGCTGCAGGCGTCTGCCATTTACTTCTCTGTACCCCTTCCTGAGAACAGAGCTGGGTTTAAGAGGACCATTATTTCTAAATATAGAGCTCTTTAATGCACTGGTCCTTGATCTGGTACAACAACATGCAGAACAGCACTGACACCAAAGACTACATCTGCAATGTCAAGTTCTCTCATTCTAAGGTGAGTCTCATCTTAGCCCTCACCTCGTTTAATCTCCAATTATTAGAGCAAATGAAGAAGAATGATGGTGACTAGTTCACTCCAGAATGACCTGTGAACACTTAAAAGTACAATATGTAAGAGTGTTGTATCAAAATATCCAAAACCACTTGTATACACAGTGTTATATATTTCTTTCAACTATGTACTTATATTATCCTATATTTTTGCATGAATTTGTAAATTCATAAATATTCACACTTTTAAATAGTGCTCGTCCCTTGTCACTTGTCAATGACGTAATATCCGAGTTTTACCTGGTTCCCTTTCAGTCAATAACGTTGGACAAAGTCGACGGTCGGCTGAATGGCTTTTTTTACGTTTTTTATCACCATTTCTGGAACAAGGTTACAATTAGGCAATACACAACCAGCTTACAATAGTAGTTTAAGTTTTCTTTTAGTTGAAAACATTAAACAGTAGGCCTATGTGTAAACAAAAAATATATATATAAAAAGCATTATTAAAAGCATGCTCAAGCAGCACGAGTGAAAAAAACCCCTAATAAAGCAGATTGCGTCAGATATTGTACAGAACGTACACACATACACACGAGTCAGCAAATGATTGATTATCGATGTTTATATTGTTTCACGTTTATGTTGAGAAAACAATAATAGGCTATCTAACGTTACATGATGCAGGGGCGCCGCCAGCACTATGCTCGAAGTGAGAAAGACGCGCGCTGACAGACGTTTCAGAGACACAAAGAGAACGGTGTTTCTAACAGCACTTTGCATTTTCAAACGGGTCTTCCTTAACGAAACTTAAAGGAAGTATGTCTCAAAATCATTTTGCTATTAGATACAGTTAACATCTTTGATCACGCGGGTCCAGCTGCGCTTACCTGCAGTTGTGATGCAATGATGAACAGCTAACGTTATCTTTCCTCACTTGACTGTTAGGGCCCTATAATTTCTGCAATCACGGAATAAAAAGCACACTCTTTTTACAACTAAAATAACAGTAAAGTGTAAAAAAAATGAATTCCCAAAAATTAAAACGGAAAAAACAGAATTTGCAAAAATTAAAACGGAAAAAACGGAATTTGGGAAAAAATAAAAAGGAATTTGGGAAAAAATAAAACGGATTTTATAGGGCCCTAGACTGTTTGGATTTCATGTGATTTCTCATGGTGATGATATCATAACTCAGATTAATTAATTAATTTGATCAAAAGTAATTTCGTTTAGTAAGATCCTTTTCAAGTATGGTTAATTCCAAACTTCGTGAGGCAGAAGACAACATTAAGTGATCAAATACAGACAACTTGTTAACACACTCCACAGCGCCATCCTGTGCATTTAATTATAACTGCGAGTTAGTTCTTAGGATTTATCATGGACTCACTGCATTTACGGCCAGCAAAGCAAAGTATTCAAAATTCGAATGGTATTTTATTTTTCAAATAATAATTACATATCGAATATTTGAAAATTCGAATATTCGTGCACATCCCTAAATGATACATTTAAAAGTTAATGACCAAATTGATCTATATAATAGTTCACAATGCTGTTCCAGATTAAATATGTGGATAACATATATTTCCATTAGGTTAGATACTAATTCAACTCCCTTTATCTAAACTCTCTAGGCCTACTTAATTTTCAGTCTTGCACATCCACAATATTTGTTTTTTTTTCATGTTTGTAGGTCTAATTTGAATCCTAGTCCAACGCGCAATGGGTTGAGTCCAATATTTGCCATTAGAGAGTGCATGGATCTCTGCCCAGTTGCATAAATTGCAACGGGAAAAAGTACACCATCCGAGTATCTTTGGAATACTCATTTCAACATACTATGATTTGGGACACTAATTTATCATTTTGAAAATTCGAATACTATTTAGGTCTGATGAATAGGAAGGCAGCAAGTGTGAATTGCTTCAATTCTAAAGAAGCTACATGATGAGTCTATTTTTCTTCCAATGTTTTTATTTAAATTAGTGAATCTTGTATATGGGCACTTTAATCATATTGGTGATAATGCTAAATTATATCAAGTACAAAACGAGTTTGTTTTGTTTTTTTAAATAAAAGCATGTCTGGTTTGTTGTTGATGAAAGGGCTTTAATGATGAGACTGTGCCTAAGACAAAAGGTTTAGAAACACTGGTTTAGATCACAGTTTAATTACAGTGAAACATGCATTGTTTTCCCATTATTTAACAGCGTGTAATCAGTCTTTTTCTGTCTTCTCCCTCTTGTACCTACACTAGACAGGAACAGGAGACAAGAAAAAGGCAGAAAAAGAGTCATTAAATATGCAGTGAAGAGCAGCAGCACTTCAGGCGTAATGAAAGACTCAGTGCTGTCGAGCTTCAGACCTGACATCCGCCGGGAAACACCAACTCCTTCCTCATTTCAAGGCATAAGCCAGAATATACACAAGTATTTGTACACAAGACGATCTAAAGGGTTTAGATGAGCATACAGGGATCAGCTATTACTGCTATTCAGTCAATTATAAACAATGAAATGAATCACTCTTTACTCATTACTCAATCGTGGTGTATCACCCTTGTAAAAGATTAACACAGCTGACATGCTTAAAGACACCAAGTGCTTTGATTCATTGAACAGTGCACTATTGCATACATGTGATAAAGGAAATCTGTAAAATTACCTGCAATTTTCTCCTTACAGCAACGCAATCAAACCCTTTTGTTCGCAGCATATTATGACACCTCTAATTAGGCACTCTGAAATTATTTTTGTGATATAAATGTATTCATTTTTCTTCTCTGATATTCAGCACAAGAAAAATTAACTACGCATAGGCCCGCCATGTGATTATTTTAAAGGAATATTAAAAGGAACGCATTTTTCTTCATTGTGTTACAGAATTTCTCAAGTGTAAGCTGTTTCAGCTTAATCTTTTTACTGTAACCACATGCAGGTCATTATTTAGTTCTGTTTCTCCCCTGTGTAGCTAAGAGGTTTTCTAGCCAAAGGCTGCTTCATTGGCTCCATTCTGGGACATAGCCTATATTTGTTGTCTCCCCTAATGCAAAAATCCCACTGTATGTGAACAGAGAGCTGATAGGAAGCCATAATTAAATTAGCTTTAAGCAATGAGCCAAAGAGAGTGATAGAGCGGAAAAAAATAAGATTGAGAATAAGACAATTCTGAAATAACTTCATAATTGGGGCCATTTATAAATGTTTTTGACACACATGCACACACACACACAACGTTTTCATGTTTTACGGGTATTTTCCGTAGACATAATGATTTTTAAACTTTATTCTATTTCCTTACACTAAATCTACCCATCACACAAAATTTCTGCATTTTTATATTTTCAAGACACTTAATTTATGAGCTAGTTTCCTCATGAGGAGCAAAAAAATCCTCACAAGGATTTTGAATATTGACATTTTTGCGTGGGGAAATTTTGTCACCATAATGTAGCCTTTACAAGACCCTCACCACCCCTCACACACACACACTTATTTAATAGATCTGTCAAAGTGTTCTATTAAAAATCAACACCAGGGAGGTAATCCTGTAGCAAAAGCTGACCACATAAAAGGGGAATCCTAGCTCAGGTCTTCAAATTATTTAAATGGTTGGTTTGTGTGATACTTATGGCTACAAAATGATTGTTTACTAAACTTTCTCAGGGAAAATATACATTCTTACCACTTTTACGTGTAGTACGTGTAGTAAAAGGTAGCCTAAATCAAATCTCTTTGGCTGAGTGGAGTTAAATCTTACTTTAAATGCATTTCAAACACAACAACCCTCCTCAGTGGAGAATTAAAGTAACGGCAACATAAGAATCGAGAGGCATTATGGTTGTATGAAAGGAAAGCACAATGTAGCTTCCCATGTGTTAGGGGAGTTTCATGTAAGCCCATGATTAAAAGCCTGTTTGTACAATAAACAAACGAATTAGGAATAAAAGTAACGGTAAATATATTAATAAATTCAAATAACATCTAGAGATTCTGATTGTTTGATGGAAGATCATGCAGGAAACAGTTTAGAACAGCAGATGGCAGCATTGTATAACAACATGGCAATGTTTCTCGACTTAGGTCACTTTTTCAAAACTTTACACATGCAGTGAGCACAATATTAGTCTATTTGGGCTAAACTGAACATTATTTATCATTGCTTTAGCTTAAAATGCATTTACTGACCACATATTTCACTTTACATTAATTTGTTTCTCACTTACTCTGCACCTACACAACAATTTGTAGACGTTTACATACTTTTTTTTAAAACTGTTATACTTGAAGGGATCTATTGTACTATTATGCCCATCTTAACAAGATGTAGGCTAATGTATTGGCACATCCGGTGAGTTTTAAACTAAACTGTCAAATACACACAAAGTTCACATAAACACAGTCAGTTATGTCTGTGAACGTAAGCAGCAAGTAAAGAAAATATATTAGATCTGTTTATTACAGTTTTTTACAACTGCTAACATTATTTTGTCCAATCTGTAGTCACATTTTCAAAACTGTAAACACATTAGTATAACATGATCGGTCTAGCAGCTATTGACCATACCATTGACACAATTCATGTTATTTTCACACAGTATTATTCACTTCACCCAAAAATGAATATTCTGTCAGATATTTACTCACCCACATGTTGTTCCAACCCCGTAAGACCTTCGTACATCCTCGGAACACGAATTAAGATATTTTTGCTGGATCTCTCCTCCATACTAGTCCACAGGCTTCTTGAGGGATTAAAACTTGCCGGCCTCGAAAAGTTATTAAACTAGACATCGTTAAAATAGTCCAAGTGACTAACGTACAGTGGCTCAATTTTAACTTTATCAAGCGGCGAGAATACTTTTTGTGCGCAAAAAACAAACGTAAACAATGACTTTAATTAAACTATTCACTTCCTCGTCTTTGCGCCTATTTCACAAAATGGCCGCCGAGACCGGAAGTTGTGTAAACTCTTTTCCGGTTAAAGCGCAAGCAGTTGCAGTTGGAAGACAAATGCCGAGACTAAAATCGGTCCGTCCTGTTGCATACCTTTTAATGTTTCAAACCAAAGAAGAAACAACCATATTTATCACTTCACAGCTTTTCATGTTTTAAGGGTTTTTAGGGGCTAGAGGCAGATAGAAACAGGAGTGAAGAGTAAACGCACTTGTGTGTTTGTGTGCATGCATGTGTATGTGTGTAATCATGCACGTTCCACATTGTTGTTTTTTTTTTTTTTTTTTTTTTTTGCTTTAGTGCCAGGCCTTCATTTATGTGTGAACATTTTTAGATTCATGTTGGAATTATTGATTTAATTTGCCAATAAAAAATAAAAATAAAAAAATCTCTTTTTCAGTCACACCTGTTTGTTTGAATGTGTGTACTGTATGTGATCTGTATGTAGTCATGTTCTTTCCATATTGCATTTGTGTGTTAATATGTTTAGATTTATGCCGAAATTGATTTTATTTCCAATTTCTTGAATTGTCTATAGAACATCTCTATTGCATTCACACCTTTTTCTATCTGTGTGTGTATTTGTGTCTGTTTAGGCAAACAATTTCCAATTGCCAATTTCTATAAAAATGTATGCTTTCTGGAGTTACACCTGTGTGTGTGTGCAAGTGATCATGTTCATTCCACATTGCATTTGTGCTCTAGTACCAGGACTTCATTGCAGTATGGAAATTTTCAGATTTATTCTGGGATTTTTTTTTAAATATTGACCCCAAAGTTCATGAGTGTGTCTTTAAAAAAACAACCTTTAGAACAACCGAATCAAGCCCAATTTTGTGTGTGTATAGATAGGTCATATAGACCCCAAAGATAAAATAATTAACATAGCTTTTTGAAAAGTTAATGAAGTGAATACAAATATTTTATACTAAAATGAATTAAAAATAAGATAACTACTTATATGATAATAAGTAATAACTAATTAAAATAACACAATTTTTCTTAATTATATTAATATAGCAAATCTCACAAATCTTGCCACTGGGATTAAATAGCTCATTCCATGTTATTTTAAGTCTCATGCTGAATCGTTAACCCTGATATTTAGTCATTAAGCTGTCAAAAATTATGTAGGTAAAAATAATTTACCAAAAGGCTTGATTCCCCTAAGCATTTACAATAAGGAAAGACTTTAGGGGACCATTATTGTGGCAGATTAAATATTCATAATTATTTATGATCGGCATGTAAAACACAGATGTAATGGCTGTAAAATGGCCAGGATTACATACTTATTACTATGCGCTTAATATTGATCAATGACTGTGTATATGTACAGAATATGTGCATGGATACATGAGAGTTGGTCTGCATGTATATGCCAGGGGTTTGCGTATGTCATTATGTGTGTGTGTGTGTGTGTCTTTCTCTGACACAGAGCAGACACACACAGTTTCCCTGTAGAAGCATCTCCATGGTGTCCACTCGCTCAGTATCTCTGGGTTTTGGCTGGCAGAGGAGCTCAACACTCCTACATAGACAGACAACAGGCTGATGCTTAATCCGTTTCATCAATGTGTATGGTCATATTTGCTCCGGTAAGACCTCTTTCTCTAAAACCTTCAAGTATTGGTTCATTTTAAACCATTAGGAATTATATTTTAACAAGATGCACTGGCACAATTATAGCACTTATCTGAAACGTCACTTAGCTAACTTAGCTAAAAAAATGTTTGTTTTATAAATTCTTAAAGTATTACCAGAATAGAAACATAATATGACTTTTAAATTTGTCAGTATGCAATTGGGTTTGCCCATAATTTGACAGTAGCAAGGACAAGTGTCTAATAAAAGTAAAGTTCTGATAATATTTAGTGCAGTTTCTCATGGTTGAATTCTTAAAATAGCCTTCCAAGCATGCAAATACATCTATCAAAAATCAGGTTTAATTATTAGCTGGTCTTTGGGGTCACAGCATCGGCTCCCTGTTTGTAGTCTCTCTTGCTTGAATAATTCATCTGCTCTTGTTGAAATGTGCAAAAGATTCGATGCCATCTAGCTCTTTGACAGCCTTTACAATAATGAATCTGTGTTGTGATAAAAGCAGTACAATTGCATATTTGTATTTGCACTGTATATGCATATGTGTGTTTCTGTGTGTATAAATGTGAGGTAATTAGTGTGTGTGTGTGTGTGTGTGTGTTTGTCTGAATGTGCTGCAACCCCTGGGTAATCTTTGCATAATTCACTGGGTCTCATTTGAGACTCATCAAAGAAGCTACTTTTTTTTCTTCTTTGCTTCATTTGTTCTGTTCTGTGAATGCATGTTCTAAAGATATTTTTACTTTTTAAATAATCAGTTTATAACACAGTTTTTGGTTAAGTATTTAGTACACTTTTAGTATTTAGAAATAAATAACATAATACATTTAAAAAAAATCTCCATTCTCTTTATCTTACTGTGTCTCTGTCTTCGGATGACACACACAGACCTAAACACTGAAGTATCCCAGAGAGTATTTATTTGTATACTCAGTAAAGGCATTAAATCTTAATTGAAAGGAGCCGCATCCTTTCATCTGCTGTAGTATCGGAAATGGAGAGAGAGAGGAAGGGATTTGGGGAAAGAGAGAATAGCAGGAGACTTGGATATATTTCTTATCTAACACCTGTGTCCACAGAGAATAAAGCCCCGGCACTTCTGCAGTAAACCCCCAGCCCTTTCATTAATTATGCCAAACACAATACAAAACCTGTGAAAAAATATTCAAATTGTGTCAGACAAATGTGTTGGTGCCTGGCATCCAGGTCTACAACAACTGCAGGGGTATTAGTGCACTTAAAAATCATCTGTGTGTAATTTTGCAGGATTAATTGTGCAGCAGAAGGATGAGAGGTCATTTAAATTGACCTTAAATCAGAAAACTGGAGGATAATTAAAACTGAATGTTTTAAAGGGTTAGTTCACCCAAAAATTAATATGATTTCATTAATGACTCACCCTCATGTTGTTCCAAGCCCGTAAGACCTCCGTTCATCCTCAGAACAGTTTAAGATATTTTACATTTATGTCCCTCCATTGAAAATGTAAACACGGTATACTGTCCTTGTCCAGAAAGGAAATAAAGACATCATCAAAGTAGTCCATGTGACATCAGTGGGTTAGTTAGAATGTTTTGAAGCATCGAAAATACATTTTGGTCCAAAAATAACAAAAACTATGACTTCAGTATTGTATTGTGTCTGTTGTCAATCCACATTCACTTACGCTGATGACGTGTTATCGGCAAAAAAAAAGTCGAAATCCTTAGACATTTTTGCTAAGATTGTTTTGTTTACAGCTTGCTTCTCCCTTAGACTGTAAACAAAGCTCGGGCGCACTGTTAACACGTCATCGGCATCACTGAACGTGGATTGACAACAGAACCGGAAGACAATACAACGCTGAATAAAGTCGTTTAAAGTAGTTTTTGTTATTTTTTGACCAAAATGTATTTTTGATGCTTCAAAACATGCTAACTAACTCATTGGTGTCACATGGACTACTTTGATGATGTCTTTATTTCCTTTCTGGACAAGGACAGTATACTGTGTATACATTTTTAATGAAGGGACAGAAAACTCTCAGACTAAATCTAAAATATCTTAAACTGTGTGAAGATGAATGGAGGTCTTACGGGCTTGGGACGACATGAGGGTGAGTCATTAATGACATAATTTTCTTTTTTGGGTGAACTAACCCTTTAATGTTCTATGAGGTTAATTTGTCTCGACTTTGTCTGATGAAGTAAAGCTTCTGTACAGATGGGGAGTCAAGAGAGCTGATCTTATACTGCATCATCAGGGCACTTAATTAATATTTAGCTTCCCCTTCCCTCCCCCCAGCTTTGTGCTATTTTAGCATTTGCAACATGTGGGGGATATTCTGGCCAGATAATGGTTAAAGTGGAATGTTTGGACAAAATCCAAAACAACATCAGCATCAGTTTCGACTACCCATTCAGGTAAGTGTTCTTAATCACCACAATGCATTTAAGCATTAAAATGTGTTGCACTTAAAATTATGTATTATCCGTTGTATTTGTTGTACTGTGTGGCAAGCAGAACAAGGTCGAGGGCTGGAGGATGGCGCAAGGCCGTACCGTGATTAATCGTAATGCGGTACACCTGGTCTCTCGCCATCCTCCCACGGCCCTTGACCTCGCCCGGCTTGGCACATACTGGTTCAAACTCTCCTCACATCCGATAGCAATCAATACTAGAAATGGTCTAAATATAAAAACATTTACATTTACAAAACATTTACTGTGGAAGTCTTAGGACCAAAAAATGTTTGTCCAATCATCACACGTCATCAGCGCATTCAATGAGGCAATGCAGAGTTGTAGACAGACAACAGCCAGTTTCATTACAGATTTGCACAAAACTTTTGTGATGTTTTATATCGATAAAGAACTACTGCGAAATGGTGGCGTTTCCAATTTGCGATGTTATGCCACTAAAATGTCTTTTTTTCTCTCACAATTAGTCATTTCAAAATCATGGCAGTGGATGTTGATTTGCGTGTATCCTAGCCACCACACTATTCGTTATTTTTAATCGAATGAGACGTAGACGTGTTAAACAAGCATTAATGGCAAGGAAAGAAAATATGAGTTGTTTCTGGGTGTTTCTCTCTCAAATATGCTTTAAGGGCTTAATAAATTGTGGCATTTATTTGCTGTTTAGAATCCAGTATTCTGATGTCTTTTATGAGTTTAATAAATAAATCTGTCTCGTCTTCTGTCCAAACATACCACACCATCTACGTCAGGTGACCTGCAAAAACTATTTCCATTGCAGTTTTGTGAAATATTCCCTTTTCGATTTGCCTGAAAAACCACCTCGTTTAACTTTTTTCTCTATATACATGTTTTTTGCAATATGACGTGTTTCCATTGGGCGTATTTTTCAATTTCAATGTCAAAAGGTAATGGAAACGTGGCACTGAGCGGTGCAAACAAACAGCAAAACAATGTGCTTATGCTGTGTTCACACCATATAACCATAATTACGGGAGATGTTTCACGTCCTCAGATACATGGAAGCCACATCTGTCTAAATAAAACTCACTTGGATGTGTACTAGACATTCACAGATTATGTGAGTTAATGTCAAATACCAAGAGTTCTGTTGTCAAAACCTACCCCACTACTGGGATTTTGAATTCATATATGACCAGCCAAATGCTATTTGCTTTATCTCAGTAACCCCGAGTATTTGGCCACTTGCGCTTGATGAGAAAATGAGCCAGTGCTAACTAGCAAACGTATTATTTTGTCAGTAATGCGTGATATTGCACCAATACTTGTCAGTTTAAGCGCAAGGTCGTATTGACAACAGAGAATTACTGAGTCCATCTGTAAGGGTCAAGACAGGTAGAATTAAGTCCTTACACTATCCACAGTAAAATCTAAAGTAAACTATGAAGTGAGTCACTATTTTTAAAAGATATTTGACACATTAGTGGCATTAGTCCCATTGGCACAGTCTTGACTTATGAATGATACAAAAAAAAAGCTATATTTGTGCTTGAAACGTGTGAAAGCACTTAATTACTATATTTTCTCTCCCAAGACTTCAACAGGCACACTTCAGTGCTCCTCTGTGTGAAGGAACCAAGAAAGAGACTCTCTTTCTCGAAGGGGATTATGCTTCATCTGTACAGTTCTTCGTGACCGTGTCAGTCCTGGCTTTCCTCTATTCCCTTTTGGCCACAATTGTTTATTTCTTCTACCAGAACAAGTACAGAGAGCAGAACAGAGGTCCAGTAGTTGTGAGTGCATTTCAACATTTCTGTAAGAAAAAGACTGAGAGCAGACTGTGCTGAAAAACAAAATATAACTTAAAGGAATAGTTCACCCTCAAGTCATCCTGGGTGTATTTGATGCACCAAAAGCGCATTCATCCATCATTAAAGTAATCCATGTGACTCCAGTGGGTTAATAATTGCCTTCTGGAGCAAAGCGATGGGTTTTTGTAATAACATCTATATTCACAACTTTATAAACTATAATCACTGGTTTCACTATAATCGCTGGTAGGACGCACATCAGGTAAGAGTTCACCCTTCCGTTGGAACCTGACTCTCTCGTGAACACGCATATATGGTCAAAAGCCAGTGATTATAGTTTATCAAGTTTTAAATATGGATATTATTCTTATAAACACCCATCGCTTCACTACAGAATGTATTAACCCACTGGAGTCATATTGATTAATTTTATGATGGATGCGCTTTTCGGAACTTCAGAAATGAAATATAAATTACAAAGCTAGGAAGAACCAGGATATTTTTAATATAAAACCGATTGTTTTAAGAAGAAATTTTCTTTTTTGGGTGAACTACTCCTTTAACCGAATCACCAAGACCTTCGATCTGTTTTCTCTTCTTATTTTCAATCGTCACAGGACTTCTTGGTGACTGTAGTGTTCTCTAGCCTGTGGCTGGTAAGCTCAATTGCCTGGGCCAAAACTCTGTCTGGGGTGAAGACAGCCACTGATGTGCATCAAATCCTGCTGTTAATGTCTGCATGCAGAGCCCAGGAGAACTCATGTGAGGTCTTGCAGGAGCCCATCTGGACAAATCTCAACATGTCTGTGGTAAGTAGATTTCTTATTTAGCATCGATATTGGAAAGAGATTATTAAGGAACTTCTTTTGCAATTGCTATACACTACCATTCAAGTTTGGCAGTTTGAAATGAATATATTTATTCAGCAAAGATGCATTAAATTGATAAAAAGTGACAAGATATGTATGATGTTACAAAAGATAACTGTTTCAAATAAATGCTTTGCCTTTCACGTTTACGTTCTGAGTTTACACTCATGGACAAGGTTGGACTGGAACCCAAAGTTAATCTTGGACTACATTGGCCACCGTAGGAGTTAAAACGAAATTGAGAGGAACATATTCACTGGATGGTCATATACCTTTTCACCGCTAGATGGGGTAAAAACCACACAGTGTAGCTTTAAGCAACACAAGGGTTTTCAACATAGGTAATAGTTGGAAATATTTCTTGAACTGCTTAAAACATTTAAGAATCTTACCGACCCCAAACTTTTGAACCCTTTACATGTAAAATAAAAATGTACCTATGTTAAAAGGTGCATTGTTGACAGGCATTTACAACTTTAGGTCTTGGTAAAGGACTTGAAAAAATGACCAATTTACAAGTAGACAATGTTAAATCCCATATTTCTAATTCACCCTTGTCTGCTTGCAGGCCTTTGGTTTTTTGAATTTCTTCCTTTGGGCTGGTAATATTTGGTTTGCCTACAAAGAGACGGGTTTGCATAAGTCCACCCAGCGCCATCCCTCCAGAACTCCCTCTGAGAAACGCGGCAGCTTCAGGCAGTACAGTCAAACCAGTTTTGAGCAACCTGGGAGCTGGTTTTGGCCAAAGGCTCTACAACCAGGCGAGTTTTGACTTATCAAGCGGAGGCTTCAGTCTACCCCAAACTAATCTAGGACTGCCGATGCTGTACGGACAGGCGGGGAGTCCCACATCCAGAGGCCCTCTCATATTTGTCAATGAGATGTGAGAGAGAGTGTGACTGTGGAGAAGAGAAAGAATATACAAATCGATAACAGCCAACTGTGATGTTTTCTCAGTGATAACACTGATTTTGTCATTGTGAATTTGATATTTCTATCATGAGACGTAGAAATTGTGATATTTTTGTAGAGATCAGTCCGCATACTGTTATTTATTGTTTACTGTATAATTAAGTCTTGATTCTAACTTTTACCTGCCCTTATGACATCACAGTTCTTGTAATAGTTTAACTGTAGCATTTGGTACAACAAGGCTGTACTTACCATTGGTGTCTCCTCATAAGGCCAGTGTTGACTTGTTTCTCATTTTATTAATCTATAGCATTTGTTATGAAAAAAAGCACCTACACATATAGAAATAACTATAGCTACAACATGCCAGTTGGAGTCTATTGTGAAATGTATAATTAAGTCACATTGAACTTAAACTTTAAGACGTTGATATACCTATCTACCTATATATATATAGATATATAAAACCTATTTTGCATTTGACTTTACCGTGTCGTATATGGCTGTTGATAAATTGTGATAATTCTACAGTATTTGAATGGCTTTTTGCATTGTGTGCCTACATTCTAACAGTCTATGTTTGCCGTATACTTTTCAACTTCTCCAAGGTACTATAAAGAATAACATGCTATTACTATCATGATAGTGTCAAACAGCATGGCGTTATCGTGGTAGCGTGTCCAAAATACCATACTACATTGTTATATGTGGGTTTTTTCAATGTTCTGCAATGAATAATGATTAATTACCAGTGGATGCCTGGAAAAAGCAAATGGTTTGAGTCAGAGAGGAATCATTTAGTTTAACCTCACACAGGTTACATGTGAAATGCATGCAAAAGAGTCTGCTAAAATAAAGTCACTCTGTTGTTCCAGTTGATTATAGGATTTAAAACTGTACAAATGTTATATGGAAATTGACTGTCTTAAAATTAAGTAATAAAATTATACTAATCCCTCTAAATGGCTGTTTTATGTATTTTACCATAATGAATGCTATCATTACCATTTCAGTTTGTTCCTGGAAGAACGATGAATCTGAAATTAACTATCTTTTTCTAAAATGACGAAAAGGAACATTCAAACAGAAACAATCCCAAAAGTGAATTATCTTATATTCTATCAGTGCTTCTTTGTTTGCAGTGTCTTTTACAAAAGAGACAACATCCACATCTGAAGCTACTGTGTTTTCTCCATTAAGCCTTTTAATGAAGGGGTGTAAGGGAGCAATTAGGGTCTGTTGGCCTGTCAGAGCCATGTGGTTAACATCTCTATATCTGCAGAGTATATCCAGCACTGCAGTGAAGCTAACTGCTTGCAGCTGCCTAGGATCCAAATTGCAGCTTTTAGGTGATCATGAGATTTTAGCCACTGGCATGTTGCTTGTGCCAAATGAAAGGTTACCACTGAGAAACTCTACAGCTGTTCAATTACAGTCCTTGGACTAAAAGAGTGCAGTGAGCGTGATTTAAAGAGCTTGATAGAAACAGAGAGATATGATTATGCCAGGCAGTAATGCACATATAATTTTGATTAACAAGTATCAAACAAGCAGTATTTTTACAGCTATTAACAGTAAATAATACCGTCCTAAATTATAGTGTAAATTCACACTAACATACACTGTAAGGCTAGTTAAGAGGTGTTAAAATGGCCCTAAGATCGCTTACGCAGTTAATTAAATAATCATCTTACATGGTGACATGATGCCGTAGTGGCACTTATGTTTTACTCTAGGGGACAGAGTCTCAGATAATCATAGACTCAGCTGAGCAAATGAAAAGACGTCAATGGTGTTCGATATTAGGAGGTACAAGTGTATGTGAAGAGGAGGCTGGACTGACCCTCACTGTTCCTCTACTGCAGTCCAATCTTTGTCATTCTGTTCATCCATCTGTCATCTCTGGCTCTTAGACAGGGTCATGGTCATAGGCTTAATGATAAAGCATGAAGCTACAGCTACACACAGTGCATGCATTTGATTGCAGCCACCACGACCTACTAACTAAATGCTTGTCCTATTGGGGATTCATAAATAATTATTCTGTGTCATTATATAATTCACAGACTAAATGTATGCATTAAACTTTAAAGCAACATCTAATCATTACAGAATACATTTAAAATATATAAGCCAAGGCCACAGCTCCTAACACAGGTCAATATTTACTCAATTATTATATTCAATTATACATTTTCTATAGCAGCCAAATCAAATAGAAATAACCTACTTTTTATGACCAAACAGGGAACTATCAAAAACATGCACACATAATCATCAAAACAATGGGGCAAATGCTGAGGGCCACAGATTACAGTGCATAGCAGGACGCTGGCATAATGGGCATCTTTCACAGAAGGGGATGAGAAATGAAAAAAAAAGCTTTTTTTCCCTTTCCAATTCCTGCTGCTCAGCTGTGACCATGTTTCTTATAAGAATTAATAACCTTTATTTTCTATTGCGCATTTCAATGTAAGATACAACAACACAAAGATAAATAATTCAGAGTAAAATAAACATAGACAATAAATCAATTTAAAACTAACCAAAAAGTTTTAAGCTGAGATTTAAAAATATCAATATATATCTCAATCAGTAGAGAATTACAAATGTTTTGGAGCTAATGAAGAAAAAGCCATATATCCCATTAATCTCAAACGTGTTGATGGAACAGTTAAGACTAGTTTCTGAAGAACAAAGACCACGTTTTGGAGTACGCTATATGGAGTTAAAAGCTCTGGTCAAATATTGAGGTGCCAAACCATGCAGTGCCTTGTAACTTGTAAGTAAGCATCAAAACTTTGAAGTCCACCCTAAACCTGTTGGGAAGCCAGTGGAATGCCAGCTAACAATACGTGTTTATCAATCTCTCAGAAACAGTAAACTTGTCCTTCTTGTCCTTCACCCAAATCCTCTTTTTGGTGCATTCCATACATTTTCATATGCATCCTTGTATTTTACTGTGGTGTTAAATTAAAGCGTGCTGCTCAAATCTATCTCAAATAAACAAATTGTTAATGGTGGCTTTAAAACTGTTTATGAGAGAGAAGGTAATATATGAAAGTTAGTATCTTAAAATGACAATTCTGTCATTATATATAAAACTCACTTTTTCAATATAAAAGGTTTAAAAGGGGGTTAAAGTGATTGCTCTTGGTGTAAACTGGCATTCTGTCTCATTGTATGGTGATTTTCAATCACATTACTTGGGCTAAGTAGACATTATTATTGTATAATCATTTTTATTATTATTAGAAATTAAAAAATTAACACATTCCGGTCACAGTAGCCTACTTAGTACTTCAAACTCTGAACATCACATATCCATAGCATGTCATTTCCACCTGCCACCTAGAGGTGTCGCCAAAGGAACGTTAGTATGTTAGACACACACCACTCTCTCCGTCCAAAACAGGGAAGACTGATTCAGTCAGTCAGGGTTACCTGTAACCGTGTGGAAAACTCGTCTCATGGCCACATGTAGTTTACTAATAACAATGATGATGGACTTTAAATAAAATTCCAATCGAATGCCTGGTTGGCTATAAAACATCTAGATCATGTCTCGAAGCATTTAACTTTAGTGTAACTTAGCGTTTGTGGAATCATTTCAACCCGGTATCACGATAAGACGTGAAATAATCACGTTGGTCCACTTTGGAAAACGTGTAGATGTCACAGTTTAACCCCTCAAACGTGAAAACTTAACACGTAAAACAAAACTTAAACGGAACTAGGTCGAGTATTTAAAAGGTTGTGTAATACGTTGTTTTAGCGTACCTTTTGCTTAAAGCGGGGGTTGACTGCTTTTACTCTTGCCATGTATCGTATTCTATGGGGTGCAATATAACATGTATTCTTGGTTTTTCTTTTTTAAAAGTCTTATTTTTCATAAACTTCACCTTTATTGTCAGCCGCGCTCTTACCCTGTCCCCTGAACGAGCGGTTCACTTCCTGATTCTATGAAAACACTCCCTCAGAAACACGTCGTGAGCTCAGATTGGTTAGTTTGGCCCGGTTGTGTTGTGATTGGCTAAACTGTCGCTGACGTCTGTCCGGAAGATTACGCACATTACCTTTACAGGCGAAACGGGCAATGTCATGGGCTTCGGTCCAGATGTAAATATGTGTCGAACTGCAGTATCAGTTTGAGGCAGAATCAGACCGAGAAAGCCGCGATGAAGAGAGTCAAACAGAACCTCACCACACACGGCTCTTACTAAACGTTTCTGAATGATGATTTGCTACATTTTATTAACTTTATACACGTTTGTTTTACACAATAGCATCTGACTGGGAACAATAGCAACTGACTGGCTACTAATGAACAAACATTTTCTACTCGCCAAGTAGGGGAATAATTAAATAGTTACCCTGGGAGATTTAGGAACGAAAGGAACCTAGTCCCCGCTCCACTTCTTTTGAGTCTCAGTATGCACTTATGTGTATATGTTTTATCTTACACTATTATAAAATGCAACAGGAACACGTGGTGTAGGCTTCAGTTAAGTATGTCAGAACGGTGGCTTCCTGAAGTGCATGGCGTGAAATGGAAGTAATTTGAATTCACGTTCCCACCCACCTAATCCTAATAATGTAAGCGAGACGCCCTACCCCAAGGTAAGTTCAGAAATAACTGTCAAATATTTTAGTTTGAACAACTAATAATTTATTTTTTCTTCCCTCAATAGGTAATGTCTTTGCTGGAAGAGACAGCTCGAAGAAATAAAATGACAATACAAATAAAATAACAATTCAAGTGTTCTTATTTTCTTGAATGATCTTCAACTGACTAATATATTCAGAACAACACCTTTAAACACCTCCAAAGTGTTTACCCAAACTTATTATCTGGATAAGGATATTCACATTAAACACAGAAAAACTTATTCACAACCCTGAGTACTAATGACTCTTGTGATTCAATTCAAATAACTCGTTCCATTAAATGACTCACTTCAAATGACCCATTTCAAACGCATAGTTAACCTTGAAATCACTAAACGACTCTTTTGAATCAATCTTATGATTCAGTTTTCAATCAACTCAGTAATCACAGTTCAAACTTACAATTGAATCAATCAGTTTGTTCAAACATTCAGTTCAGTCCATTCTGATTAAGTAATATGTTCATGTGTACGTGTGTGTATTGAACTGTTGTACCAGTCTGTGGCAACGACGACTTCGAAGCAATGACTTTGAAGACTTTTGAGAAGATTCGTGAAGGCTTGTGATGACGACCTGTGATGATTAATAAACAGCTGAGACAGGACAGCGAGATGTCATCAGGATGGCAGGGCAATAAGCAAAAAGAATGAATAAAAATCCCAAGAAAAGTTTCAGTGTGGCCCAAAAAACTCTAGAATCTGAATCTTCCTGAAACAAAATGACGCAGTTCAGTTCAGCTCACTGCGGCTCGCGTACACGGAATGATCAGGATCACACACAAAAAAATATGTCTCTCAAAAACACAAACTGGTCCGAACGATTTCAGTCCCTTTATAGACAAAAACTAAAACGCTTCACTCCAAAACTATTCTTGCAGTCTGCACACGCGACCTTGCTCACTAACGAGTGCACTTAAACGGATTGCAGGCAGAAAACTCTCGCTCCACACAGTTCATATCACTTCAAAAAAAACAGTAGGCGCTTGAGAATATGTTCGGTTAAAGCAACGACGACACACGGTAGTGTTTTGAATGAAACTCACGACTCCAGGCAGCAATCCTCCTCGTGCGTCTCGGCCAAGCTTCCAACACTGTTCACCGTCCGAAGATATAACCGACCGAACTTCAGCTCTAACTGCGGTTCTCGTGTCACACGACGATATAGGTATACTCTAAACTCATAAAACTCAATCTGACAGTATCACTTCACGTTTTCATCTAAACTCTCAAATTATCGGACTACAAGTATCATGGCGCGTCTGCTTCGTCAAACTGCTGCTCGTTTTCTTCCCAGACGTCTCTTCCTCCCGTGTGAGCAGTCCGAAGAAAGAAAAACCCGTCAAAATAAAAGTCCCATAAGAAAAGTACCTCCGTTACATGTAGCTATATAGCGCATGTAATAAGAAATTTAATCTTTGGTCTGCTCTAGGGCTCAAACGGGTCCTATACAAATAGGCTAATAACTTATATTGTTCATGAACGTGTTTCCATAATAATACAATCATAAGTGGATACAGTAAGCACATAAAACCGAAGATTTCTACTACCCCTGTTTCCCCTCACACACACACAAGTGTGTAATTTATTCAAATGCCTTTCCTTTCATATATTTTAAATGACTTGCAGATTTATAACTTTATTACCTCATTATGGCTGTAACAAAAGATGTGTGTCGCACAGCGTGCGGCTGATGCTCCTTTGGTTATGAACAGCTCGGGCAAACGTGTGTGTGTTTTCCATGAGCGCGCACACCTCTGGTTGCAGCAGCGCTTGTCGCCAGAGGGGTGTAGTTCTGCAAAAACTCAGAGACTTGCGTTTTGCACCTTTAAGTGTCAACAAAAGTTTCTTTGCGAACTCTCCATTACGCCTACACTGTGCCTTGTTTACAAAACAATCTGTGGTTTAACTCTCAGAACAAACATAATTCCCTGACGTGATCCAGGATGCCTCAAATGTTCTTTTATGGTTTATCCAGTAGGCACCCAGACAGCAACACAGTGTCGGCCCAAGATCCGGGGCCACATCTGGTACAGGACATGTGGATACCACGCGTATACCAGATGTGTGCCGGATCTGGTCTGACACTCTATTGCTGTCTGGGCAGCGTCAGTGATTATAATGCATTCTATTTGCTTTTGACGCAATGCTTGCAGAGGCTGCAGTTTCAGGACTACATTTCTAGGACCCTAGTTTTTTGTGACAGCGCCAACTAGCCAATTTTTTATCCAATTTAGGATTAAAACTTCAAACAAAACATTCTAACATTCTTTAAAATATCTTCTTTTGTGTTTGACCAAAGAAAGAAACTTTTGAGGGTAGGTAAGTGATGACCAAATTTTCATTTTTGGGTGAACTATCCCTTTAAAAGCTAGGTATTAGTGTGATTCTTGTCAGTCCCAAATTCTTATTATGTACAAAATTTACACAGAATATAGCTTAAACTGAACTACATGTAGATGGACTGCATGCTTCTCACCATGAGGGATAAACCAATTAGTTTAAAACCATAATTCATTTAGCCAGAGCTGTTCAGTATTGCTGTTAGGTGAGCTTAAGCAGATCTTTTGTCTGATCTTTATCTTGTTGAGTTGTGCCCACAGATAAGTTAATGATGTTCCTACTACCAGAGCCTGATCTTGTAATCCTGTTAGAGTTAGTTGTGCCAGGTCGAGGCGGGTGAACTGGCTGGACACTTACACGACATGACTGCAGGGAGAAATGAGGACAAGCTCGGAGAGACAGAAACAGTGAATAGAAAAAAGTGCATTGTCAACATTATCAAAAACTATAATGCATATAAATAAACAAGTGAAAAATTCGGAAAGTCCTGTTAAAGTGAGACAAAGTATAGAAAAGTAGGTGTGTAGACAAATTCCTGTTTGTTTTTTTGCTTGTTGACAAAGTTAATGATTTATTATCACCAAAAGCATTTTTGCTGCGGAAAAGACCAGCATTTAGTCTGATAAACTGGATTAGAATGCTACAATAAAGCAGAGTTTTATGAAATAAAAGACTTACAAATACAAATTACACTTAGTAATGTCAAGTGAAATCACTTGACATGATTTTGGAGCATTTCACCCGTTGCCGCTTTAACAGCTTAAACTCTTCTGGGAATGTTTTCCACAAGGTTTTGGAGAGTGTTAATGGGAATTTCTGACCATTCTTCTAGAAGTGCATGTTGGAACAGGAAGAGGCCATCCCCAAACTGTTTCCACAAAGTTGGGAGCATGAAATTGTCCAAAATGTCTTGTATGCTGAAGCATTGAGAGTTCCTTTCACTGGAACTAAGGGGCCCAAGAACCCCACGCCATAATCCCCCTCCACCAAACATTAAACTTGTCACAATACAGTCAGGCAAGTATCGTTCTCCTAGCAACCACCAAACACTGACTCGTCCATCTGATTGCCACACAGAGAAGCGTGATTCTTCACTCCAGAGAACACGTCTCCACTGCTCTAGAGTCCAGTGGCGATGTTAAACCACTGAATCCATCGCTTTGCATTGCACTTGGTGAAGTAAGGCTTGGGTTCAGCTGTTCGGCCATGGAAACCCATTCCATGAAGCTCTCTGCGCACTGTTCTTGAGCTAATCTGAAGGCCTCCGAAAGTTTGGAGGTCTGTAACTATTAACTCTGTATAAAGTCAGCGACTTCTGTGCTCTATGATTTTACGTGGCCTACCACTTCGTGGCTGGGTTGCTGTTGTTCCCAATTTAACTGCGAAGCAAGCAAGGAAGGAGGTGGCCAGTCTGGTGTCATGGTGTGGAGACAATAATCTCATTCTCAACATGGAAATGATAGTCGACATGAGAAAGGAGAGGAGTACGCATCAGCCACTGTTAATCTGGGAGCTTGAATGGGAGAGGGTGAGCAATTTTAAATACTTGGGTGTCCACATTAGTGAGGACCTCTCTTGGAAACCACACATCACACAGCTGGTTAAGAAGGCCCAATTCAGGAAACCCCATTTAAGAAGGCCTTTCCGAAATTGCCTACCCTACCTTTAATATTATAAATTCTTGAAGCTTGATTTACCTTCTTCAAGTTTAACTTTTTAAGTTTATTGTATATTTTCTCCCCTAGTGTAAATGGTTAGGTTGGGACAGTAAATTGTGATGTTAAACTGCCTAATGTGTACACTAAACTGAACAAATAATCGCCTCTCTTTTATTTATTTGGATTAAAATTGAATAATGATATTGCTTGCTTTTTATATATATATATATATATATATATATATATATATATATATATATATATATATATATAATATGAAGGTTTTAAAACTACATAGTGTTACTTTAATGGACCTCTTGCCAAGCTGATCTTGTTTATCTTTGAGAAAACACATTCCTGGAATTGTAGCCATTAATGTCTGTGCCTGGCCAATAGCATTGTGTGTTCAGTGTTAGCACCATGGAGCCACATAAGGACATATTGGCAGGATCAGAATGGTACAAGACATTGGGCATCCTGCTGATCTCTCATAAAAATAGATCACCCTGTTTACAAAATAGCTGAATTACCATATTTACTTATGTTTCCTAATTGTTCCTGGGTCTGCCATACAAAACACAATATGATTTATGGAATGTATACATTATTTGTGTATTGCATATTTGTGTGTACATTTGTAAACTTTATATTAAAGACTGAACATTATTCTAGTACTAAATGTATAGTCTATCTCTCGATTTAAAAATATGTATGTTGTGAGCAAACACAATACTCATTAAATTCATTACAAATGGAAACTGACACAGTATTTAATGCCAGTATTTATTTCTATGTATTTCTTTTTCATTATTTACAAAATATATGTACATGTTCGGCAGAAGATATAAATGCTAGCCTCCCGGCACATAAAAATAAAACCACAATTTCAATGTTCACTGATTACCCAAGAAACCCTGAGCTCTAAATTCATTTAAAAGGATAGTGAACGCAATCAGAAACTAATTCAACTGTCTTTTTTTTGTCTTTTTTCAGATCCCCAAATTGGTCAATGACTAAAAGAAGATAATCTGTGAGAGGTTCAAAAGTCTATGCTGGAGATACAGAGGACACCTCCGTCTTGCTGGTGGACACAGTTGAGGACTCATCATCGCCAAGAGGATTCTTTCCACAGAAAAGAGTGGTCAGCATGCAGTTCCTGAACTGTAAAAAGACAGTCTTTCATTTAGTAATTTTGGGCGGGTTAAATTGCTTTTCATTTATAGACAATAGAGAGCGGAGAGGGAGAAGAGCAGGAATGTGATGACTGGGATATCCTGGCAAAGTGTGATATATGATTTACCTGTTTGTTTAGAAGCACATAGATGACAGGGTTATATATGGCTGAGCTCTTTGAGAAAAAGGCAGGGACAGCCATGAACTGGGCACTGAAAGCAGCTCCCTTATTAAAGAAGATCCAAGCAGCAACAGTGGCATAAGGGGTCCAAGCCAACATGAAACCCAAAACCATCAGGACGACCATTTTTGTCACTTCCCTCTCAGCCTTCTGGGTGGATGCTGAGTCCTGCTGTTGAGCTGCAGCCTAAGAGAGCAAAACAGACAATTTTTTTATATAATATTCCAATAGTTGAGAATTTGCAGCAATGTTTAAAGAGACATTTCATACCGCCTTGACAGTGCAAACAAGCCGCCCATAGGTGAAGAAGATTACGGTAATCCGGAAGTATAAAATGGCAGGAGAACATGTAGAGAACAAACGATTCATTGTTGTATCCAGGACTCAGAGTGTAGTAGTCTGGTCCACATGAACACTGCATTCCCTCAGGAATATATCTGTTGAAGAAAAGCACTTGCTGTTAAGAAAACATAAATTAGAGTAGTCTATTGGACTTTTTTGTTGGATTTGAAAAAGACAGTACAAACTATGTAGTTAAAAATTTGCATCAAAACTCAATGTGAGCGTTGGACAAGCCTTATTTACTGTTGTACATTGAAGAGTAAGCAATTCCTGTGTATTGATGAACAAATTGTGTTCAAGAATATTGAAAATGCTTCATGTTCAACTGAAATGTTTTGTTATAATCACTGCACTGGAGAACAAATTATTTGGATAATGTCTTATTAGACCAACCTGGACCAGCCAACCAGAGGTGGAGCGGCACATGCCATGGCCATTACCCATGTAAATGCGATTCCTGACATAGCGTGGGTGTTTGAGAATTTGAAACTACCCATTGGCTTGCAAACCACAATGTATCTCTCAATGGCCAGCACCACAAGTGACCAAAGGGCAACTTCACCTGTGTGGCAAGTAAAATATACAATTAATTTACACCCTACTACAGCTAAACCTACTTTTTTTAACATTCGCCCAAGAGCATTCAAAGTAAAAAAAAAGCTTCTCACCTCCAAGTGTGGCCATGAAGCCCTCAATGGCGCAGGCAGTTGGACCCAGAGCAAAGTAGCCGTGAATTGCTGTGTAGAAAGTGACCGTGAATCAAAACAAACCATGATGGTGCCAGCTACAGCCAGGTTGACCAAAATGAAGTTGAGAGGTTGCCTGAGCTTTTTGTGTTGAGCTGTAACCACCAAGGTGAGGATATTGATGGGAAAACCCAAGCAGATGAGGAAGAACATGTAAACAGCAAGCACTTTAAACTGCCATGGCTCAGCAAGATAATACTGTGGATATTCGAAAGGATTCCTCTGCGTAGCCCTGTCCTGTTGGACATGGGGATGTAGAAGTTGTTTCCCTCAGTGCCATTCATCTTTGCCAACTAGTGATCCAGACCTGGAAGAGGATGCGATCTGCTGTGTCTGAATCTGCTCTTTATTTGCAAAGGTGCATCAGATGTGTTTATATATCCCTCTGTGGTTCCTTATAAGGGATAAATCCAGGAGCGTAAGATAGGGAGGGTGTTTTAATGTGGGATTTGAATGAGAAAAGCAGACATAATCACTTTTGGGCTAATCAACTGATGAAGCTTTGGATCTTAAAAGTTTTTTCACCTTTTTAGGACCTTAAATTAGGGCGTGCTATTGATCAACAGTAGCCTACAAAGTAGGCTATGTAAAAGAAAGCTTTATTTATTTTATGGATAAAATGTATATCAAATTAGATCATTTTCTGATGTAGTTCAGTATAGTAACACAATAACTTATTAAAATAACAAAATGTCACCTCGGATGTGCGTTTTATTTCAATATAACCATTTTAACCTGTCACAGCTGTGGCCAGTGTTGCTATGATGGGGCTTGGGTTGGGTCGACGTGCAAGTGTACCCCCATATCCAAACACCCACCCCATAATGTATTACATGTTCACTCTCATTCTCACTCTCATATTAAAAACTATAGCATATAAGATGTAATTTAAATGTGTTTAAAATCATGCATGCTGCGATCAGTTATGCGCTCGTATTTCAGAACCAGAGGTGCATGAGAAAGTCTTCACCCGCCCAGTTTAAATGTAGGCTAAACTATCCGCTTAAGTGATTGTAGCAGGTGAAGAACATAGTGTCCTGTTGTGAAAGGATAGCCTATACACACACACATTTTTATTTTAGGCTATATAGTAAATCTATTATTTGGGAGCAAAAGAGATAGGAAGAGGACAGAATGAGAAGGGTGGACCGCGAGCCTTTGAACTCGGATCACACGAAACAATTGCAGTTTTGCACAGCGTGACGGAGCGATGAGACTGTCGGGTCAGACACCCGTTAGACACATTTTATGGATTAGTTGTTTGGAAATGAGCAACGTGAATATTTTGTCTTCCACAGAGGAAAATTATACAGTTTTGAAGGGTGAGTAAAATAATGACAATCTGAGTGCAGTCTATTTATTAAACATTATTTTTTTTATTAAAAGTATTTATAAAAACCCTCATAAAGTAAACGTTTCCATCATTTTAGAATATCAAAGCGATGAAATAACACAATATAAAAGCTATAAAAACACAACTGGCATGACTAAACAAAAATATTAAACAAATCAAAACACTACTTGCACTACCTAGGCTACTTGATCTTCTTTGTCAGCTGCATACTCAACATTCTCTCTCAACCAACTCAGTTGGATGATTTTTATGACTTCATATTGTTTATTGTAGCCTATTTCTTTGTGAGACTGAGATAGCTGATGCCAGTAGCCTTCGTGAATGATCTGAGTTAGGTTAAGAAGAAAAATCATAAAATTAGTGTGTAGGCTGCGCTACATCAAGTCTTTATGGGTTATTTTGCTCAAGTTTAAATGAGTCTGTGCATGCTTGGATAGCTGTTTTGTCAACCGGACCAATGGAGGCATACATTATCTAAAATGTCAAAGCAAAATATCTAAAAGAATAACAGATAGGCTATTTATTCATTTTGATTTGGGTGTGAAATAGAAACTGAACAAATAGGTAGGCTCGAGCGCTATAATAGCTCCAGTTCCACAGCTCAAAGCGCTTTACAAGCAAAAGTAATCAGATCAAAACAATAAACATCAAACACCTCACAATTTTCAGAAAAGTCAAAGTCGAAAGTCAAATCGCATTCGGAGTGAGAATAGGCTACGGAGCAGCATGTGTCCGAGCCAAAAGTCCAAAACAAATCCAGTAAAGATGGCATAAACTATGAAATGCGTTGCAAAGTGGAGGCATTGTCGTTGACCCGCATCTCCTATGCCATCGCCGAGCCAACCCCAGGATCCCAAACGGGAACACACGACCAGCACCACCACACCGGCAAAGATGCAACCGCTCCGTCCGCAACAACCGCGCGCAGCAAACACCGTCAGGCAGGCAGATGAAACAAAGCAACAGACATGGAACGAAGCTGACCGCGAACACAAATGAAAGATCGTCGAGATCCAAAAATGTCAGTTTTATGATGAGTATGAAACATATAAAACAGAAAATTGACAAACACAATCACAGCTTCAAATGGTAGCAAAACGTGCGCAGAACTCACTCAGTGACCGGATGTTGTCGTCATACAGTTGAGCTGAAGAATTTGTTCCCCAAACTAACTGGAAACTGTATTAAGGCATATATCTAAGTCAAACAGCAAATTATCCGAAATTAAATTGCCCCGTGATTGTGGATAAAAGACCGTGAATGGACTTCCCAATTGCATTCTTGTGGTTTTGCAGGGTCAGATCAACCAGAAATATTCGGGTAAAGTTTGTGGGTAACACACTTTAGTTTAGGGTTCAATTCTCACTATCAGCCCGTTGGTTATTAACATATAGGTTATTGGCTGTTTATTAGTAGGCCTACTTGTAAAGCATATTAATTCCTTATTCTGCACCACCATGTTCTAAATCTCTTAATCCTATATCCATTGCAATGCCTAAACTTAACACCTACCTTATCAGTAGTAAAGGCAAATGTCGTATTTAATAGTGATAATTGGACCCTAAAACAAAAAAAAATTGTATTTGTGGCATAAAATTGATTACCACAAAATAAATCTACCTGTTCCCTTCTTTCCTTTCATAAAAAAGTATTTTCTGAAATTATGACTAGTACGTTTGCTTTGACCAAACCCCATTCTAACTTGACACTAGCAAAATGGACATAAGTAGGTCTACTAAGTGCTATTATTGCTTCATACTTTGTCTGCCATACAAAACACAATATAGTAGAGGAAATATACATTTTCTATTTCAAAGTTTTGGAAACTTCATCTAAATTAAAGATGAAATAAAACACCCAATTAGTCAATAAATGGTTGATGAAACATTGGAGACTTTAAAAGAGCTTAGTCTCTTCAATATATTGGAAACATCTGGCCTTAATGAGAGGATGTGAAAGTAGGGTGGATTGGATTGGATATTAACACTATGTGGGTTGGATGTCTTAATTTAAAACAGTGTACTAGCTATACTAATGCTAAATTATGGTAAACTAATTTCAGTTTCAGTATCATACAAAATGTGCAAACAACCCAAAATTAAATCAGTTCATAAATAATGGAAACGAAGACACCTCTTTTAATGCCAGAATTTATTTCTATCCTTTTTTATTATTTACAAAATATGTACACATTTCAGGACAAAGATATAAATGTTAGCCTCCCAGATAATAAAAAACAACCACTGATAACCCATTAAATCCCATTAAAGGGTTATTCACTCAAAAGGAAATTTATCCACAATTTACTCACACTCCTAGACATCCTAGGTGTAGGCCTATATGAGTTTTTTCTTTATTAAAAAATATCCTGCATTTTCCAAGCTATATAATGGAAGCGAGTATCGCTAGATATTTTTTAAGATTTATCCATGGCTCCAGGGGGTTAATAAAGGCCTTCTGAACGATGCAATATAACTGATTGTGTTGGCTGAAAGAAGAATATACACCTAGGATGGCTTGAGGGAAAGTATATTATTGGATCATTTTTATTTTTAGTCATACTATCCCTTTAAGCCTTTATTTAACAAATGTATGTCCACCAGGTTAATAGTCTATGCTGGAGATACAGAGGACACCTCCGTCTTGCTGGTGGACACAGTGGAGGACTCATCATCGCCAAGAGGATTCTTTCCACAGAAAAGAGTAGTCAGCATGCAGTTCCTGAACTGTAAAAGACATAGTTTTGTTCAGTACACTTATGTGGACATTTGTCACTCTTTAAGAGTGATTATTTAAGGGAATGGGGTGTGTAGGATGTTAATTTCCATTCCAGCTAGTCTGATACTTGATTTACCTGTTTGTTTAGTAGCACATAAATTATAGGATTAAATATGGCTGAGCTCTTTGAGAAAGGCAGGAACAGCCATGAACTGGGCACTGAAAGCAGCTCCCTATTAAAGAAGATCCAAGCAGCAACAGAGGCATAAGGGTCCAAGCCACCAGGAAACCCAAAACCATCAGGACGACCATTTTTGTCACTTCCCTCTCAGCCTTCTGGGTGGATGCTGAGTCCTGCTGTTGAGCTGCAGCCTATGAGAGCAAAGCAGACCATTTTTAGACAATATTCCAATAGTTGAGAATTTGCAGAAATGTTTGAAGTGACATTTCATACCGCCTTGACAGGTGCAAACAAGCCGCCCATAGGTGAAGAAGATTATGGTAACCGGAGTTATAAAATGGCAGGTGAACATGTAGAAAACGTATGATTCATTGTTGTATTCAGGACTCAGAGTGTAGTAGTCTGGTCCACATGAACACTGCATTCCCTCAGGAATATATCTGTTAAAGAAAAGCACTTGAAATTTAGATTACCCTCTTCTTGTTTAAAATACCAAGAGAACGTCATTTATGCCAAAATGTGTTGAGTTGGGAAAAGTACATTTCACGGTTAAAAGTAAGCTAATGTTGTAAATAATAAAAAAATCTCATGTTCAGCTGAAATGTTTGTTGTTCTCACTCCTACAAAACAAGAGAGAACTAATTAATTGCATAATGTCTTATTAGACCAACCTGGACCAGCCAACCAGAGGGGGAGCCGCACATGACATGGCCATTACCCATGTAAATCCGATTCCTGACATAGCGTGGGTGTTTGAGAATTTGAAACTACCCATTGGCTTGCAAACCACAATGTATCTCTCGATGGCCAGCACCACAAGTGACCAAAGGGCAACTTGTCCTGTGTAGCAAATAAAAAATCAATTGCACCCAAAATACAGTACAGCTAACTATACCTAGTGACCCATCCAAAAACATTTTCTATAATTGTTTCATAATTCATTTCATAATTATTTTCTCTCACCTCCAAGTGTGGCCATGAAGCCCTCAATGGCGCAGGCAGTCGAACCCAGAGCAAAGTAGCCGTGAATTGCTGTGTAGAAAGTGACCGTGAATCCAAAACAAACCATGATGGTGCCAGCTACAGCCAGGTTGACCAAAATGAAGTTGAGAGGTTGCCTGAGCTTTTTGTGTTGAGCTGTAACCACCAAGGTGAGGACATTGATGGGAAAACCCAAGCAGATGAGGAAGAACATGTAAACAGCAAGCAGTTTAAATTGCCACGGCTCAGCAAGATAATACTGTGGATATTCGAAAGGATTCCTCGCTAGCCCTGTCCTGTTGGACATGGGGATGTAGAAGTTGTTTCCCTCAGTGCCATTCATCTTTGCCAACTAGTGATCCAGACCTGGAAGAGGATGCGATCTGCTGTTGAATCTGCTCTTTATTTGCAAAGGTGCATCAGATGTGTTTATATATCCCTCTGTGGTTCCTTATAAGGGATAAATCGCAGGAGCGTAAGATAGGGAGGGTGTTACAATGTGGGATTTGAATGATAAGAGCAGACATAATCACTGTTGTGTTAATCACCTGATGAGCTTTTGGATCTTGACTCTATTTTGATGTTCGAGATTCTTGTATTAAAGAAATTATATCATTTGTCAGTACAGAGTGAGTATACACAACACTGTATTTAATTAAAAAAAATGTGATTGTTGTATGATGTTTGGTTATTTCTTATACACACTATACTCTCGTTTCCTTATTAGGGACAATAACACACTTAAAAGGGGATTTCCTGTCAGATTAAGATATTTATTAAGATAAAATCCCATATTATTATGTTAGTTTATCATGAAGGTTAGAGTCCTAAAGGTCTAATAGTTATGCTAAGCACTTGTTCTGTGGCATCTTGTATTAAAAAGTTCACGACAATGAGGTTGACGAACGATTAATTCAAAGATTACTTGGATTAATTACAATTAAAAGTCACTCCAATGAGATTTATGGAATATTGCCATCAGTGTGTGAAAATAGCCTGGTTATGATCAAATATGATTTAGCCCTCTTTTTTTCTTCTTGGTAATAACCTGGTCAAATAACTCTCTTTTTTCTCTGGTCAAATAAGCCCTCTTTCTTTCTCAAAATGTTGGAATAAATACTATTAAAAAGGTAATTGTTTCAAATAAGATGAAGGGTTTACAAACGATGGAGAATGTAGTTTTCATTTATTTTCTTTATTATATATATATATTTTTTTCATTTAATTCTGATTTCACATTTCATACATCTGTAGTCATCATTTAGCATATGCATTTCATTCAAATCTCAAAACAGAATATAAATCATTAAATGAATTCGCAAGCTCCACATTTAATCCAGTTCCATTTAATGTCATGTTTTAGAATTAATTGTCTTTTGATATCAATGTGCAGCTTTATGTTTGTAGATCATAACATGGTTACCATCAGTCATAAAATCAGACACACACAAATCACCAAAAACAATGTTTGTATGCATGTATTTATTGTTCTACTTTTCAATATGTATAACATTTAGAAAATATATACACAAAAAGCTGACAAATCAGCCAAAAATAATGAAATGAATAGAATAGTTCATCGTGTCATTGACTTCTGTATTATGTATATCCTGTATATACTGTTATGCTTCTCACTTAACCCTGGTTCAACCAGTTCTGGTCATGACCCTCTGATGTGATAATGTCCAGAAAAGAGGCTTATGCTAAGATTTAGTGGTGAGCTATACTTTGAGTTGAAGCATTGGTTGAGAGACATGAGATAACCCATAAGTTGATCATTGCGCAAACTAATCTAGGCTACCCATGCTCTTTTTATTGAAGAGAATAGAGGCTAAATGTGACATATATCTAGTCTGCATTAACAAAGTAGGGTCAGGTTAAAAGTCCTCTTTAAAACAATATGTTCCAAGGCAGAGAGAGAGACAAGAGGTAAATGGCCCAATTGGATTATTAGTACAGAGATTTTCAAAGCATTACAGAAACTGATCCATGGAGGCGTATGCTTGTTGAAGACAGTGGACTCAAAAACATTAAAAGAATCATTGAGAAAATAGTTGGCAAATAATCCTATGCCGGAGACACTGAGGACACCTCTGTTTTGCTTGTCGACACCGAGGACTCCTCATCACCAAGAGGGCTCTTGCCACAGAAAAGGGTGTTCAGCATGCAGCTACGGAACTGAGGATTAGAAAGGGGAATAATGCTAGAATTAAAATTTCATTTAATTCCATTTAGTGCAATCATACTATCTCAAGGTTACCAAAAATGGTCTCAGGCTAAAAGAATGGTTTGTCATTTATTCATTTATGGATAAAAGCATGCCTACTTAAAAGTCCAATGCCGCTCACCTGTTTGTTGAGAAGCACATATATGATGGGGTTAAACAAGGCCGAGGACTTGGAAAAAAAGGCAGGAATAGCCATAGATTGTGCCGAGAAGGCAGCCCCTCTGTTTAAAAAGATCCAGGCAGCAAAGCTAGCATAGGGAACCCAAGCAAACAAGAAGCCCAAAACCATCAGGATGACCATACGTGTCACTTCCTTCTCAGCTTTCTGGGTGGACGCTGAGTCCTGCTGTTGAGCTGCGGCCTGAAAGAATAATATTTTAAATATTTGGATTATTTCAATGTATTAAATATTTTTTATATTTATTTAAAAGTCAATAATTCGTTCAAGGATGTGTGTTGTGATGTGCACTCGCCGCTTTGACTGTGCAAACAAGGTTTCCATAAGTGAAAAAGATGGTTGTAACTGGAATGCAAAAATGACAGCTGAACATGTAAATGACATAGGATTCATTGTTGAATTCTGGGTTCAGGGTGTAATAATCCGGTCCACAGGAAATTTGCATTCCCTCTGGGATGTATCTGTATTAAAACAATGAAATAATTTGAGTTGACATCAACCAATTGGTTAAACATCATACTGTTTATTACTTTTTGAGCCTTAATCTCCTTTCCACTGATTACAAGTCTCTAATGAGCATGAGCGACTTACCTGGACCAGCCCAAAAGTGGGGGCACTGCACAGGTACTGGCCATAACCCATGTGAAAACGATGCCTGCTATCGCATGGTTTGAGGAGAATTTGAAGCTCCCCATTGGCTTGCAGACCACAATGTACCTTTCAACTGCAAGCACCACCAGAGACCAAAGAGAAACCTGGCCTGTAGACAAAAAGAAAGTGAGTCCAACATGGAATCCCAAACAACAAACTATATTAATCAATGCTGAAATCTTACCACCAAGTGTAGCAAAGAAGCCTTCAATAGCACAACCTATGGGACCCAGAGCCATATACCCAGCAATGGAGCAGTAGAATGTAACCGTAAATCCAAAAAAGGCCATAATTGTTCCAGCTAAAGCCAGGTTTACCAAAATGAAATTTAGAGGTTGCCTCAACTTTTTGTGCTGGGCTGTGACCAACAGCGTCAGCCCATTGATCGGTAGCCCGAAGCAAATCAGCAAAAACATATAAAAGGCAAGTGCCTTAAATTGCCATGGATCTGCCAGGTAATACTGCGTATATTCATAAGGACTCCTCACTAGCCCTGTCCTGTTGGACATGGGAATGTAAAAGTTGTTTCCCTCAGTGCCGTTCATTTTGCTGCGGAGGAGCCGAGAGCAGAGGTGTTGCAAGCTTGCCAAGAGGACACCAGCAAAAGTGTACTCCACAAATACTTCCAGGCACCTGCTTTTATACCTTCAGCAGAGTTCCCAATTAAAAGAGGTGTTACCATTAAGAAGATTTGGCGGACACCAGACTTCATAACCAACTGGAACGCATCTACTTGGCTCATTACCCGGAGTGATATGATATCCATCCCCTCTCCTGAGGATTAGGTTTCAAATCTTTGACCGTGTAATCTTTCTTGTAAGTAGGAGGCTGACAGGGATTATCTGTGGGCTGCATACAGCACTCACATTTTCACATGCCCCTATATGCACACTTCAATCCTGGACGTCTTTGAACACCACAGTCAAGAGTAAACCGGAATAACAACTATTGACATTGGAAAGAATTGACTATGACAATGAAGAATCAAACAATTGACTGCAGTGATGCCAAGAGGATAGTCTTTATTTTTGAAATAACTGACTGGTATTTTGTTACTGAATTACTAAAGGAGGGAGAACTAAGTATTAATCTACTTGCATTTTATTTTATACCTATGCATAAGTTGCAGAAACTGTTTTAAAGCAGTTCTTGAGCAAGTGCACAACGAGCATGAAGCTTATTCTTCATGAAAACTTGAGGAAAGCATCTATGTATTTAGTAAATATTAAGTAAAGAAAAAGCACACAAACTACAAGAATATATGAAGAGTTCAGATGCAAAAGCCTCTAAATGCCATTTGAAATTTTCTTCTAAAATGACAATTTTTATCAAGCTTGTATATTTAAGTTCAGTAATTTCACTTAAATGACAATTAATAGGTAATCTTCATTGCCATTTAAGTGAAATTACTGAACTTAAATATACAAGCTTGATAAAAATGGTCATTTTAGAAGAAAATTTCAAATGGCACTTAGAGGCTTTTGCATCTGAACTCTTCATATATTTATACTGTATATTGTATATATCAAGCTTGTATATTTAAGTTAAATTACAATTAATAGGTAATCTTCATTGCCATTTAAGTGAAATCACTGAACTTAAATAAAGCATAGCTTAAACATAGCTTGAAAATAAATTATCATTTTAGAAGAAAATTTCAAATGGCACTTAAGAGGCTTTTGCATCTGAACCCTTCATTTATAAGTATACACACACACACACAGTCTTTCATGAAGAACCTGTAACATCCATGGAATCTTTCTATTGCACAAAAGTTTTTTCTATAGTGGAAAAGTGGTTCTTTAGATTAAAACGTGCTTCACACTTAGAAAAATATGGAACTGATCACTGAAAGGTGGATACATCTTCATTATAAAGGGCAGAATATATACTTTCTTTGTTTGAAAATTTGAAAACAAGGACAATAAACAATAACACAAATTTTGAATGCATGCTTTTATTTAAATATACTAATCAGTTTATAAAATATTTACAGAAACTGACCTGATCAAGCCAGAAAAGTTCATTAAGTACAGACAACAGAATGACAATATATGTATAATATATATATAATGATGACCTCATTCAGAACAACAGAAATGATATTGGTACATGGGTAGACAGGATATTGTACAAAACACTTTGCATGTGAGTTCAAATATGTTTTATTGAAAGAAAATCCACCAAATGAGAGGAGTAGATTAATCCATCAATCCAGTAAGTAAAACTTTAGAACCAGTCATTCTTGAATGATATTGATTAAATGCCATAAAATAGATGTGTGTGGTTTCGAAAATTGCAGTTATAGAGTCTGTTACAAAGCCCATTTAGCCATTTGGTCAGCGATATGCTGCATGTCTGTGAACTCTTTCCATTCGTATGATGGTGCGCAGAGTATAGGCGGATAGGAGGATTAATCTATGCTGGAGACACTGAGGACACCTCTGTTTTGCTCGTCGACACCGAGGACTCCTCATCACCAAGAGGGCTCTTGCCACAGAAAAGGGTGTTCAGCATGCAGCTACGGAACTGGGAATGAGAAGGGAAACTGAATTCATTCCATATTTAAAGTGCAAAAAGAATCCTCACATCATACATTAGACAACATTAACATATTTTAATAGTTGAAACTTCTTTTTACTTTTTAAATGTGGAAGTAATATGCTGTGAAAACGTATGTAAAATAACTTTAGAAACATATTGTAAAATAACATTACTCACCTGTTTGTTGAGCAGCACATATATGATGGGGTTAAACAAGGCTGAAGTCTTGGAGAAAAAGGCAGGAACAGCCATAGCTTGTGCCGAGAAGGCAGCCCCCCTGTTGAAAAAGACCCAGGCAGCAAAGCTAGCATAGGGAACCCAAGCTAACAAGAAGCCCAAAACCATCATAATGACCATACGTGTCACTTCCTTCTCAGCTTTCTGGGTGGATGCTGAGTCCTGCTGTTGAGCTGCTGCCTGAAATTTTTGAAGAACCAGTTAGGGATGTAGTGTGACCATCTAGTGGAAAATGTTTTTAAGCATTGATGATTTAAACGTATACATACAGCCTTGACTGTGCAGACCAGATTGCCATAGGTAAAGAAAATTGTGGTTACAGGTATACAAAAATGGCAGCTGAACAAGTACAAGACGTAGGATTCGTTGTTATATTCAGGATTCAACGTGTAGTAATCTGGTCCACATGAAGTCTGCATCCCCTCTGGAATATACCTGAAAGAACAGCACTGATACTAAGCAACAGTAAGCAGATCAAAGTATCAAAGTCATTCTGCAAACTGTTTCAGTGCAATTACCTGGACCAGCCCAAGAGTGGGGGCACTGCACAGCTACTGGCCATAATCCACGTGAAAGCAATGCCTGCTATCGCATGGTTTGAAGAAAATTTGAAACTCCCCATTGGCTTGCACACCACAATGTACCTTTCAACTGCAAGCACCACCAGAGACCAAAGAGAGACTTGACCTATTGACAGGAATTAGAGGTTAGTCCACTGGAATGCACCGTTTTAAAAAGGAATCCAAATGAATTGTTAGTCATCCCTTACCTCCAATTGTTGCGAAAAACCCTCCATTATGCAGCCAAGCGGACCTAGAGCCATGTAGCCCACAAATGAGCAGTAGAAAGAAACTGTAAATCCAAAGATGGCCATAATCGTGCCTGCAAAAGCCAAGTTGACCAAAATGTAGTTGAGAGGCTGCCGAAGTTTCTTGTGTTGAGCTGTAACCACCAAGGTTAGAACATTGATGGGTAATCCAAAAATGATCAGTAGAAACATGTAGAAAGACAGAGCCTTGTATTTCCATGGTTCTGCTAAATAGTACTGGGTGTACTCAAAAGGATTTCTCACAAGCCCAGTCCTATTGGACATGGGAATGTAGAAGTTACTCCCTTCTGTCCCATTCATTCTGCCCTTGTTTAAATTAAACCTAAAGTTAAGATATGAACAGCAGCTAACTCAAAGAGATGGTCAACCCCAAGTGGACAGCAGAAGGCATGCTTATATACTCTTCCAAGGAGGCCAAAACTGGAACCGGGTGGTACCAAAAAGATTTATTTGGCTCAGCTCAAAGTTCATAACAATCACAGATTGAACCTCAGGGCTTGCCCCTCCCTTTAAGCATGATATCCATCTCTTCCTACAAGGATTAGTTTTTAGCTTTGCACAACTCTTAAGCAGCATCTTAAGCCACTGAGGTAAGCTGAAAGTCCAAGTGTGCTCACAATTCTTCATCTCATTCCTGTGACCTCCAGCACGTCAAGCATTCATACACTACAAGTTCATTGAATGCCTTTAAGAATGGCTTCATGAACTGACAGGTAAATTGATTTATTAGTTAACAATTTGTTTGCCAACATGCCACTATCCAGTTGGGAAAATCATCATAAGAGGATTTTAGAGAAGATTCCAAGCATTATTTTTTGTTCTTCTTTGAAGCCACCTATAACCAAATTTCTGTGTATGCTATAAGAGTTCAATGTTCTTTTTGCAAGCATGAATTTATTTATTTATACAGCCATTTAATACAAGTATGCAAAGAATATTTACATAACAATGTGTGTATGTGATGAATGCGCATATGAACAGAAAAATTAAATTTTTTAAGATCCATCAGAATAAAGATACTGTATGGAGGTCTAGAATTGGGAACGGATGTTTACATAAGAAACGTTTGAGATTTGCATGGCTTTTAAAACTGTAAAAATTCTTAAAAATATGAATACATGCGAATAAATCAATCTATATATTTGACAGAATGTTTGGTGTTTTTTTTAATTGCTTTTTTTTTAAGATGCGGAAAAATAATCCAGCCAAGCCATTTATTCCAACAATGATGAGCAGAGTTGGTGAGTTTAAGTTTGAAATTCACTGAAGAGAAGGAATAGATAAATATCCACTTGCTTACAACTCGACAAGACCAATCTTCATCGTTTCAGCAGGACTTTGCAGAGGCAGAGAGGCGCGTTTATGCTGGAGAAACTGAGGACACTTTTGTTTTACTGGTGGACACGCTGGAAGACTCCTCATCTCCAAGAGGATTCTTTCCACGGAAGAGGGTGGTTAACATGCAGCTACGGAACTGAAAAGAAACAAAGAATCATTCATGAGCATATGAACATAAAATGATTCCAGGCTTCAGCTAAGGCATAATTTAAGAGCGTGGATGCTGAAATTGAAATCACTGAAATTACTACAACACCGAGCACCACCAGAGACCAAAGAGAGACTTGACCTGTTAGTACAGGACGAGAGAGTGAAGTTAACAGTATATCACAGTTCTTGGGACCAAATTGGTTTTCTTTGCTTCTTACCACCAAGTGTTGCAAAAAAATCCCTCTACCATGCAACCAATGGGCCCAACTGCCATATAGCCAACACACGAGCAGTAGAAACAAACCGTGAATCCAAAAAGGCCCATAATTGTGCCAGCAAGAGCCAAGTTGACCAAAATGTAGTTGAGCGGCTGTCTGAGTTTCTTGTGTTGAGCTGTAACCAGCAATGTGAGCCCGTTGATAGGTAGACCAAAAAGGATCAGTAAAAATAAGTAGAAACCCAAAGCCTTGAATTTCCATAGTTCTGCTAAATAGTACTGGGTGTACTCAAAAGGATTCCTGACGAGCCCAGTCCTATTGGACATTGGGATGTAAAAGCTATCACCCTCTGTGCCATTCATCCTCAAACTTGACCCTCAAGTTCAAACTTGAACCAGAAGGGTCCAGTATGACAAGTTAAGCTACAACACTCATCTGCATCCTTATATACTTTTCCCATGCAGGTGAAACATTAGGCTATGAGGAGGCTTTCCAGTGGCCAGTAAGGAGAATTGTCAACTGTCTTAAAAAAGTTATGGCCTTACTTCCTGTTGAACCTTCTTTTTATTATGATATCCATCGCCTCCTGCTCAGATTAGTTGGAAGGATTAGAAAGATTCTAAGTGGCACTCTGAGCAACTATAGCATACTCATAGTATGTCATGATCCTGTTCAAGTGCAAACACAGTTCAGTTCATCCTAATGATTGATTTTAAATGTTTTCTTCTCTTTCCAAAAAGTTAAAAATGTTACTAATTGTTTCACACAGCCGTTTAAAGAAATTCATCACTGTTATTTATACCTCTTTTTGCGGCACCAATCTGTAGTCATACACAGTTAAGATTAAATGACAAAGTTCAAATTACATAAAGACAATTAACATATATAGATTATATGACAAAGACGGTTAATACAATATAAAAAGGCAGTTTTCTACGACCCAGTTTACACTATCAGCAGTCAGGTCTCAGCTTCACACACACAGGAACCCAGACTAAACACATCACTTTTAGAGAATTACAGACCTGTCTCTCTCCTACCATGCGAAAACACTTGAACGAGTTGCTTTCAACCAAGTATCATCTTTCTTGTCTCTGAACAACCAGCTGGATGTCAACCAATCAGGCTTCAAGAAAGGAAACTCAACTGAGACTAGATTGCTGTTGGTCACCGAAGCCCTGCGGATCGCAAAAGCTGCTTCCAAATCATCAGTTCTCATCCTCCTGGATCTGTCTGCTGCCTTTGACACTGTGAATCATCAGATCCATCTGTCCACCCTCTCATCACTGGGCATCACAGGTACTCCTCTCCACTGGTTTGAGTCCTATCTCATGGGTAGGTCCTTCAGGGTCACATGGAGAGATGAGGTATCCAAAGCACACCAACTGACCACAGGAGTTCCCCAGGGTTCAGTTCTTGGACCACTCCTCTTCTCCATTTACACCACATAACTGGCACCCATCATACAGGCAAATGGTTTCTTCTACCATTGCAATGCTGATGACACCCAGCTCTGTAGCTACCCCACTGAAATGATGCCTTGTACTCCTTAAACTGATGTTTCCATAAGCGTTTTACCCATGACACTCATGTAGAAACCATAAGAGTGTCTACATGAGAAAACAAACAATAAAAACAAACAAACACTGTATCACTCCAACATCACAATTAAACATACAATTACAAAAATGATAAACATCAAACTTAGTTTACCTTATAACCCTCAAGTGGGATGCACAAAAACCTCATGGGAAGCGGAAACTTCATAGCAGAAACAGAGCGTGCTTTAAACACCCATGTTGGCACACATTAAAGCTGTATCGTAATAAAAGTCCTTCAAAATAGCAATACAAATAAATCATTAGACTTATAAATTCAAGCAAATTAACAATCATTTACAAGCACTACCTCTCATTTCAACCTGATGATCCCACAGTAGCTGTATGGATCTCTAGCTGTCTGGTGGACAATCTTTGATGATCAGCTGACCTTCACAGACCACATTACAAAGACAGCTCGATCATGCAGGTTTGCTCTGCACAACATCAGGAAGATCAGGCCTTTCCTAACTGAGCATGCAACACAACTTCTCGTTCCAGGCCCTAGTCATTTCTAGGCTTGATTACTGCAATGCTCTTCTGGCTGGACTTCCATCATGTGCAACTAAACCTCTACAAATTATCCAGAATGCTGTACCTCATCTGGTCTTCAACGAGCCCAAAAGGGCCCACGTCTCTCCTCTGTTCATCTCTCTGCACTGGCTACCACTCGCTGCTCTCATCAAGTACAAGGTGTTGACACTTGCTTACAGATTGACCACAGGATCAGCTCCCTCCTACTTCCACTCACTACTACATGTCTACATCCCTACCAGAAGCCTACAATCAGTCAATGAGGGATGGCTCATGGTACCATCACCCCAGTGTCACCGTGTTTGGAGGAAGAAGGATAAGTACAACCCCAAGAACACCATCCCAACCGTGAAGCATGGAGGTGACATCATTCTTTGGGGATGCTTTTCTGCAAAGGGGACCGGCAGACTGCACCATATTGAGGGGAGGAAGGGGCCATGTATCGTGAGATCTTGGTCAACAACTTCCTTCCCTCATTGAGAGCATTTAAGATGGGTCGTGGCTGGGTCATCCAGCATGACACCGACCTGAAACACACAGCCAGGGCAACTAAGGAGTGGCTCAGTAAGAAGCATTTTGAGGTCCTGGAGTGGCCCAGCCATTCTCCAGACCTGAACCCAATAGGTAATCTTTGGAGGGAGCTGAAAGTCCGAATTGCCCAGCGACAGCCCCCGAAACGTGATGGTCTGTATGGAAGAGTGGGCCAAAATCTCTGCAGTGTGTGCTGATAAAGAACTACAGGAAACGAATGATCGCTGTAATTGCAAACAAAGGTTTCTGTACTAAATATTAATGTCTGCTTTTCTGGATTTTTGTTTTAGATTCTGTCACTCACAGTTGAAGAGTGCCTATGATAAAAAATTACATACTTCTACATGCTTTGTAAGTGGAAAAACCTGCAAAATTGGCAGTGTTCGGTCGTTTCAAATTCATCAGAAAAAGAAGTTCTTGGCGTGCATTGTTATTTATTCTTCAGCCAACTTTATTGAACTACTTCATTTGCTGGTTAATAGTAGTTTTACTAATCAGGTACCCATTGGAAAAGGGATGAAAGCAGGTTTGATTTGTTCAGGGGATGTTTGAGTGTTTGTTTAGCCTGCAAGCTCTGGGTCAAACAAATGCTGAAATTAGGTAATAGGTTTAGAGTCTTGTTTGGGATTCTGCTCACTCAGGGATGCACAAAGATTAGCCAGTCCTTCTAAACTTGCACTTGCCACCCTGTGCTAACCATAGAGTGTGAATACAAACTCTAGTCCCAAAGCCTATAGTACTCCTGGCCAATCGGCTGGATGAAATATCTAAAGCTATGTCCACATTAAATTTGAAAATACACATTTTATCTATATTTTGGCCTTCTGTCTACACGAGTTCACTGCGGTCAAGGGTTGCAATCCGGGCTCTGGGTCTGTGTCCTGGATCAGGACGCAACGCTCTCCAGACGCCTGATGACAGTCTCCCTCCAGCCCAATATGGTGGTTTATGGGAGGTCAATAGGTGGTGGAAGGTTGGCTTGATCCAGAACAATGTCTTCAGGGTCTCGTCGTCGAGGGGGCTGGAGACGGCGTAGACAAACAAAAGTCTTTGACAAGCTAAAAACATGGCTCTCCTCAATAAAGGACAATAAATTTTACCCTATAATCAATATTTTAAGTCCAATATTTTACAGCCATCATGGGAAACAGTGTCCAGACACAAATAATACTGGACAAGGAGTGCAGGTGAAGGAACAACTTGAGGAACACAAAGAAGGATAATTAATCACATACAGCTTATACATATGAAGTAATGGTAATGATAATCAAGGAGACAAACAAGTGAATCTGAACAAAGAAGACATGTGACAAATGTAAACAAACTTGAAGTCCATGAAAACTGAAACAGAACAGAAAGGTGACAGCAACTATAAATTATACATGGAATGACAAATTTGAGTTCAAATTCAGGCCTGAAGAATCCCATGAGAAATTTGGTATGTCTGGTCTCTCAGTACAATCTCAACTCGCATTTATTATGGCAATGCATGCACTTATGAGGTGATTTAAGATTTTTGGACATTTCAGTCTGAACCAGGAACTTTTGGATAACTACTTAAAACTGTAGTGTGAACAGAGAGCATGCATTTTGTAATAAAAATGATATGTTTTAAAATATATCAGGACTATATCAGGATGTGGCCATAGCATTGGAAACCCTCAAATATGTTTCAAAACATGAGGGCATTTATTCACTTATAGCCTGGTTTCAGTCAACTATAAGCAATCCATTCTTAGATTCATTCCAAAAATTCTAGACCAGAGGAATACTGCTCTAATTAAGTTGACTTAATCTTTACTATAGCCTAATTTACTACAGTGTGCTTCTTTTTGTAAGCTTGTAGTAGCTAGTAGTAGTTTGACCATGCTACACTTCTGAAGTAGTTCCCCAAAACTGGTTTCAAGCCAGGTGTTAATAGGTTCAAGCATCCTGGTTAAGACTCTGCTGGCAGTAGATAGAGTTAAGCCAAGTACACCAATGTCTACAGTCCTTCATGGCAGAAAATGTTTTATCCTACACATCATTTATTATATTCATGTGCCCTCATAATCTTTAATAAAAACAACTTTCCCTCCCACTTCCCGCTATACATTTTTTCTTTGAGAAGCTGTTTCACTTTACATAATGATAGGGAAGAAACTACTATCACAACTACTGTCAAAACATTTTTCAGTCAAACCGTTGTTGTCTATCAGTCATACACTGGAGGTTAAGGGGGCCCACCAAAAAGCATGCAAAGAGAAGTCAAAATTAAACATGATTTAATGACTCGTTAATGTAAGTACACATTGATGACACGAAATGAGCGGTTTGTGTGAGAAAACGAACAGTATTTATATCGTTTTTACCTCTTGTAATCATAGCCATGACAAAATGATCTGACGGCACGGGCGCTTCGGTCTGCGAATGCGCCGGAAGTGATCGCTTGCACGCCTACGCTGGCCTACGTCACTCTTCGTTTATACAGAGATTTTGGAAGTTTTACCTTTCACTAAACATATTTAGATTTACGGGAAACCGCAATGGAAGACGATTTCTAAATATGTTTAGTAAAAGGTAAAATTTCCGAAATCTCTGCGTAAATACTGAGTGACGTCACACGCAAGTGATCACTTCCGGTGTAACATTGAACTGATTCAGTTCGGTTCAGTTGGACATTGAACAACTGATTCAGATAACTTGGACGTCACTGTGATTACACAAGGTAAAAACGATATAAATACTGTTCGTTTTCTCACACAAACCGCTAGTTTCGTGTCTTAGGCCATCAATGTGTACTTACATTTAGGAGTCATTAAATCATGTTTAAATGTACATGCTTTTTGGTGGACCCCCTTAGCCTCCAGTGTATGACTGATAGACAACAACGGTTTGACTGAAAAATGTCAAAAATTTAAAATATTGTGGAAACAAAGAATCCTACTTCTTGGATGCCCTTGAGGTAAGCTAAAACATATAAAAAATTATTTCAAAGTGAATTATCCCTTTAATGTATAGCCTTGTTGAATTTTACAGGTATCTTTTGTCTATACAACACCAACTCTTAATCAGGAGACTCCAGACTTGGCAAATGCCCTGGCAGGTCATTAACTGGCAGACTATAACACTGGGGCAAGCAATCCATACTGTACCTACCTAGTTGAACTCTAGTTGGCCTTTTGTAGCTGGCATCTCATAGGTTCCCATGAAAGTTGAGACTACATTGAGAATTTTCATATACAGTATTTTGCCATTAAAGTATTACACATGTAACATGTATCCTTGATTTACTTTATTCCCTAACCCATATTAGTGTAACTTGGGGACTGTTTACACCTGGCCAGTTCATGCCTTTTCTCAGATCGGATTTGAATTTACCAAAACGATTCTATACACATTTCAAGTTCAAGTTACCACATAAATGTGTTTTTGCGAAACAGATAAAAATCCGATCTTCAATTCTCGCGATATATACAGATTTAATGGAGTGCACATCACCGAAAGCAATATTGCTGCAGTTTATTGATCATCAGCTAAATTCAAATTCAAAGACGCCAACAGGAGAGAGCTTTAAAGGGTCATTCCACCTCTGGAAAGATGAATGTGTATTTAAAATGGGTCATTTATGTAGAAGAAATGTGAAATTATTTTTGAATTTGGAGCTTTCTAGACTGAGAAAAGCCAGATGTATTTTTGGCTTATGAGGATGAAAGACAACAACTCCCAGAATGCACTTGCTTCGCTACCCTAGGAGGCCAAGCCTACCAGTAACAGCGCAGTAGTTCAACAACAAGTCTAGGCTAGTCTCAGTGAGTCTCTGTGATGAGTCTGCCCGAAAATGTGTTTCGAGATTGCCCAAAATGTCCGGGATTCGGCTATTGCGTTCTACAGTAGGCATTCATCATGTTTACTGTGGCGAGCGGGATCAGGGCTGTGTGGAGAACAACGCGAGGCCGGTGGCGTGATTACGACAAGCGACACCTGTGAGACGTAAGTTACCGGTTCTAGTGTCTCTCACAGAGGAGCGGGAATTTTCTTAGCAATGTTAAAACGCACATGAACCGATCACTTTTTAGCATTCGTTTAAACACTACATTCAAATTCACCAATCAGAATGAATTCAGTTAGATTGAAACAAAACAAATTCTTCTCGTCTCAGGAGAAAATGAGAGAGTGTTGCACGACCATTCAATAGTATAACTGGGTTTCTAACCATGGAAAGCTTAATGCAAATGGGTGGAGTGTCCCTACCATGAACTGGTAAGATCATTTTGTTTCTTTTCTTTTAATGAAGATGGTTGTGTTAAGCATCAGTGACTGAAAGGCCTACTTTCACTTTGATTTGCGATTGTGATAGTTTGTGGCGCATTGGCTTGATGAATAGACGCTCATCTGAGGTGATGCGTGTCGCAGTAGCGTCGTCATATCTGACTAAAATAACATGACAGCCTATATAACAAGCTCTCAAATCTGCTATTTTTTTTAGCATTTTTGAGAGGAGTAAAATTTACAAATGTGGTTTTAACAACCAGATGCATTTACACTTGTCCAGTTTCATCTGGAATGCGGCCCAGACCACCTCCTGAAGTGGTTTGAGCATTTGGAGGCCATGATCTTTTCATGGTGTTTTCATGATCGGATAGCTATCCGATCACAGGAAACGCATGAAGTGGCCAGGTGTAAACAGCCCTAGAGGATTTCACATTTGCCTTTCTAATGATCTAATCCAATCTAATTTGTGCTCCTGTGACTAGCTAAGACTATATTCTCAATATAAAAGCTGAAACCTACCAGATATGAGGCCAAGTTAACAGTCTCACCAAAGTCATATTGAGACACTATACATTGAAGCCAAAGCTGTTTTTCTGTTGACTTCTGTTAGACTGCAAACAATGGACTATGGAAAATAAGAAATAAAATTAAACATTTTAGTGGGTTTGTTTATAATTTTGCAACTATTTACAAATACATATTCAATGGATAAAGATAAAATACACAAAATACACTTAAGTTACCTTCAAATACTCAGATCTTGAAATTAGTGGTAAAAAATCAACACCAAGAACATAGGTTTGATTCCCAGGGAAATGTAATGTATGCTGTTTTAAATAAAAGCTTCCCCATATATATCAATGTAAAAACTTGATTTAGTTTTCGACTGAGAATTGTCTGCAGCTTTTAGCAAACATATTCCTGAAGAAAAGCATGCTATGTGTTTGTACAACAGTAACACCTAGAAACGCAATGCCAAGTTCAAATTTCATGTTAAAATATTTTCAGTTAAATATTAAGTTAATTTATGCTGTTTTAACAATATTTTTTTCTGCATCAAAACAAACTAATATAATAATTAAGAATGGGGTTTGTCCTGGCATTAAGCCCTTTTTTCCTTTGTACTTTTTGATTCGTATGCTGCCAAATATGTTCTGTCAAAAGACAACAAGAATGAGAACTGTGCAGATTTAACATATAAGGCCATTTCAGTGTAGTAGTGCTAATTCCCTTACCTTGAGACTTCTGGCAAAAGAACAGTCTTTGGCAAGAATAATAGCTTAGATCTAATTATCTCCTTTAGGTGAACTTTGCTAAGAGTGAATTGTTTTAACACACTTATCTTCCTTTCTCAAATCTTTGCCAAAAATCAGCCATGCCTTAATCATTCCCAGACAAATAGAGAGGATTTAGTGAGGTGCGGCTGAGGGTTTGTGAGAACTTAGTTTGTGAGAAATACATACATACTGTATAAGTGTTCGGCTAAAAAAGAAAAACGGAATACTCTTTTCGGGAGCATAATTTGAGAAACGCTCTTCACAAATCAAGATCACCCTATTGGGTAAGGTCAGTGCACGTGCCACCAATGGCTTTTCTTTCTAAACTGTTGATATTAATTTGAATGTCTTAATGTAAAAGACATTTCATTCTTAAAAGAATATTGGTGAAGATTATGTGTGATTTGCATTGACTGCAGATGAATTGATCCCTCAGCTTATATGCGCCAGCAATTAGACTTTGTAGTGACTGAGCTAATGTACTTATTTGATGATGTCTGGCTGAAGAACAATTCCCAAGCGGAGTTAATTAATAGATCTAATTATCCAATTCCAGTGAATTTTCTCACCCACTCCCTTGATTCGCTCTTTTTTAGCCAATCACCTGTTGTTTGAGAAATGACATGATATGTAGTGTCTTCTGGGTAAAAGAGCAAAGGGCTTGATGTTGTTCTCCAGTTAGTGCTCAATATAAGTCAAGAGTTTATTGATTTAGCCTAAGCCTCCTTATCCAAATCAATGCTTCTTTAATTTTTCTGCCAAAAAGCACAAAAAGCATAATTTGCTGATGTCATAGAAATCAATTGTTTCCCCTTTTTTGAGATATATCTAAACAATGTGTTTATAAAACCATAAATTCACTTTGTGAGGCTAAAGTAAAAAACAAAAAAAAAAAACTAAAACCAAATCTGAATATTATGTCTCTAATGTCTAAAGGAAGAGATTAATATTGACCCAAACATATAATAAAAAGTCTTATTTGATGCAGATGTGTGTAGGTTTCGTAATTTCATTGATTTGCCTGACAAATTGTAGTGAGTATAGCAGCTTAGTCCATGTTGGCAACACTTTCATATTCCTTTGACCTCTTCCCTGACCAAACTCTTGGGATGTGTTTTAACTATAATCCAATTCAACCTGTTACAGGCCTAATGCCATTACAAATTACATTTGCTCCTCAAAATGTTGAGTGCCTTTATTGTATTACCAATACATTTACTAAAATGTACTCCCTTATCCTACATTTGTGATAATTAGTTGTGTAAATGATGCTGAATTATTTGATAATCATAGCACGAATGTCATTTCTCATGGAATTTATACGGCAAAAATAATACAGAATTTTTCGCGTGCATATGATACGCACTTTATGGCGTATAATACGCACAAACTCCCACTCCCCCCTAAACCTACCCAAGGGGGTTTCAGTACGTATCATATGCATGCAACAAAAAACATTTTTGGCATAAAAATGGCACGAGAAATGACATTCATGGTATAGATACACACTTTCATGAGACTGTGTTGCCATTCTAACCACTTGTCCTTATAGGATCACAGGGATGCTGGAGCCTATCCCAGCATCTCAGGCCGAAGGAGGAGGAAACACCCTGGACAGATGCCCAGAACCTGGAAAGTCTTTCCAATATTTCTTATCATATGACATCTGATACATTAAACACAATGAATAGCATCATCCTTGTCAGTTTACTATAAAGGATCATGTAATTGATTTGAAGGTAATTGAGAAAATGTTCATTGTTTTGGCCAAGCAAGACAAGAACAAATGACGTAATTGTAATTGCCATCTGTATTGGGTTGGATCACTGCTTTAAACCACAGTGTCTTTAACAAACAAGTGCTGGGACACGTACTTCACACCAAAGGGGATCTTATTTGTTGAACCATCAGAGTCACATCGAATGAGGTTCACCTCTATAAGGACCATTTTACCGTAGTATAGGTGATGTGTGCTTTTACATATTGAAATCTTAAATGACGCTTTTAGTATTTTGTTATAGTAGTTATTTGAAATAGCAATTGCAACAATTGCTAATTAATTATTAATATTAACCAGTGCCAGTGTTTATACAGCATTTACAATATATTGTGTGTAGATAGACATACAGACAGAGAGATTATTATCGATATCTACCTTTTCTGATGCTCTTGATGCACATAAAATGCAACACTTTCTTTAAGCATCATACTCTTCGTCATCAGTTTACCTGAGGGCAACCTAAAAAACAAACAGACATATATGCTTACATTGTTAACCGTTATAACAGACTTAATCAGTTACAAAAAGTTGATCAGTAAATGAAACATTTCTTAAATGTACACCAAAGCCACAAAAGCGCCTCTGTTATCACAGACTGTGTGTGCAGTGAGGTTTGTAAGAGAATTTAAACAAAGCAAAAAAAAACAAGCAAATGGAGGAGTGATGTCATTATGTGATGGAATTACAGAGGCTCTTCTGTAAGTGCCAACATCCATCACTTTACCTAGCAAAATTGTCTTCCTAATTAGTAAAGTCAATTACTGAATTAAACACTTAGTAAAGATGGCTGTCGTGCTGAGAAACGTTGACCCACGGATTTTAAAATAATGTAAAAATGAATACTAAAACTTTTGCTAGTGTGTGATTTGTTTTAATAACCCTTGCAAATGACCAGGTTTTGTGCCTGTGAGCTTGATAGAGAATCCAATAAACACATCAAAATCCAATAGCTCATGCTTGTAGCTCCAGAAATGCATTGTTTTTGCAATTGGAATTGTAAGTGAAACAAAAGCAAACCAAAACAGTTATCTTGTATAATCAAAACATTACACATTAACATTTGAAATATGCATTGAATGTTCTTAAATGAGACATGCACACTCCCCATGTATATGATTAGCTAAATCAACTTAGTAAACCTCCATGTTTTACAATTATACATTTTATACAAATCAAGAATCCCACAATCTTGACCGCATTCCCTGACTTTTGAAATGACTTTTTAAAGGTCACAGATAGTGAAAATGAGTTTTAAGTTAAAGCAGGACATTGAGTGTGAACAAACAGGAAGGAGCCTGTCCCATCTGTCAGATTAGCATCTCTGAAGTGTGTCAACACCTTCAAGGAGGATTTCCAGCCACAAGTAGCTTGTGATTATCCCATTACAGGCACTAAAAGGCCCTGACAAGCTGTTAACACCATGGCTGTTTGCATCCTCTCTTAATGCTTCAATCCTGCCTGATTGGATTCACACCTTCTACGCAATAGCAAAGCCATGTTGAAGGACCAGAGCCAAACCAAAGCATGAACATGGCATCTGTTCCCCTTGACTGAAGTAATGTCCTCTAGAACACACACACATATCCACAATCCTTCACTTGAAGAAATAATCTTTTTTTTAATATATTATTTTAAAATTAATATATTTTGCCATTAAATAGAAAGCTAACAACAGGAATTATTTGACGTAACCAAAAGCATGTTTCTAAAATAAAATTGGCACCTCTTTAACGTTGACCTAGATGTTAATTGCATGGTCCCTCTTCACTGGTTTGCGAGTGATTATTTTCCATAATGTTATATATATATATGTCAATTTAACATAACTTATCTAATCGTCTTCCTAGATCAAAATTTCAATGTGTTACTTGGCATAACATTTTGATTAATTGTGAAATTTACTGGCAATTTCCAACAAAAAAAATATATAATCTCAAGTCATTTACTTTTATGACAGCTAAATATTTTTTCTGAATTGCTCCGTTGAATATTGTGATAAAAAAATGGGAAAGGCAAACTCATTTTAAGGCATTTAGGTCATTGTTGGTAGATGTTGAAACATTCTTTTTAGGTTTAGGCTTTATCTATAAAGCATGTTTAGATGCATCCAAAACCATTTATTTATTTATTTGTATCATGATTATGATAAAGTCTTGGTTCCATAATTCCATATTTGATCAAAAATACTGTAAAGTCTGTTGAGTGAAAAAAATGTTGGGTTGTTTTAACGCAATTTTGGGCCAAATATGGACAAACCCAGGCATTGGGTTACATCTTTAAATTACATTTTTTTAACCCAATGTTTGAAGTCATCCATATTTGACCCAAAATTGGGTTAAAACAAGCCAGCATTTTTTAGAGTGTACAAACAGTATTGTTAAATATTATTACAATTTAAAATAAAGGTTTTCTATATCCATATATTTTTTTAAATGAATTTATTCCTGAATTTTCAGCATCATACTCCAGTCTTCAGTGTCACATGATCCTTCAAAAATCATTTTAATATGCTGATTTGAATCTAAAGTAAGATTTCCTATTATTATCAATGTTGAAAACAGTGTGGCTTAATATTTATATGAAATTGTTTTGTTTTTTGTAACAATATAAATGTCGTTACTTTTACTTTTGATTAATGTGCACTGGATTAAACATATTAGATTAAATATATTAATTTCATTTTAATTTCTTTTTTTTACTGAATCAAAACTATCTAACAATGGTGTATATTGAAAGTTTTCACCTTGGTGTAAATGAGATTAGCAAAACCGTAAGAAAAGGATAGTTAGGTAGGCGTGGAGGGAGTGTGAGGTTAGAGGTGTGAAGAGAATGTAAAAAGTCACACGTCACTTAATTAGGATTAGCCTCTAAACAGTGTGTTTGGCATCTAAGCGCCAAAGGGATTACCACAGATCCGGCACTGGCTTGAAAAGAGTGGAAGGAAGCCACCATCATGGACAGGAAGTTTTCCTGGCCACTACTCAAAGGTCAGCGTCTATATGGCAAGATATGCAATTACCCTAATGGCCCAATTTAATGTGCAGACATCATGTGCCTGTTTGATAATGAAACTGTAAAAATAAACATATTATAAATGGATATTTCAGCCAAAAATTAAAATCCATCTTTTATTTCCCCTCGAGTTGTCACAGACCAGCTTCACGGAAGAAAGAAAGTCATACAGGTTTGGAACGTCATGAGGTGAGGTCATTTTTGGGTCAACTGTTCCTTTAAATGTGTAGCAAAGAAACTTTGTTCAAATGTATTTTGAAGTACTGCTACATAAACATACACTGAGAAAATCAACACATCAGTATACAAACCTTCCTATGTACTATTTACAGTGGTCTCAAAAAGTATTTGGATATTTAATTCACATGCATGCATCAATATGAATGTCATTTGATAAAATATCAAAGTAGGTGGCATTTATTAAAATGTTTGTTAGGTTTGAAATGATAAAACAATCATACTGTTAAAAAAATTTAGAAAATAAAAATTTTGGCAGAAACCACTTGCATTGCTGTTTTGTTATCTACTACATATATTTTAAACTATGTCTTAAATGTCCAATTTTTTTAGTGTCATCCACAAAACCACAATGTTAAAAAAACCTGTAGTTATCTGAACCATTAATTGTCTAAGTTGATTTGACAAAAGATAAAAAGTTGAAAATATTTTTTTACAGTGCACTGTAAAAAATATTGTTGGTTTAACTTGGTTGGCTTAAAACTTTAAGTTCATTGAAATTGAAAAATTGAGTTAATACAATGATTAGATTGATTTAATCATCATAAAAAAGTTGATTTGGCAGAAGAAAAAAAACATATTGATGACAAATCATTTTAATCACTTTTTTTTACAGTTTAGTCTTATCAGATGAGGGAAGCTGAAAGAAAATGCAGATTCAGGAAAAGTCCTTTAATCTCAGATTGATTTGGGGCCTGTTTAGTCACCTTCACAGAAGCATGGACGAGCTTTCCCTGATCTCATTACCCCATATGGCCGTGTATTCGAACGAAAGGACTTTCAGCCCCCTGTTGCAATTGTAATTTAGGAGAATTGTTTTCTTGCTCTTTGAAGTATTTTCTTCCTATTGCCCTACACTAGGGTCCAATAACAGGGCAGTAAAGGCTGCATTAATTTGGTAAAAAAAAAGAGATTAAAGTGTGATTAAGAGAAAAGTGTGCTGCTTAATATTTTTGTGGAAACCCTGCATGATAAAAAATATGATTTTTTGATAAACAGAAAGAATTGAATTTATTTGAAATCGATATTTTTTTTTAACAATTTAAGTCTTTCCTCTCAATTTAGGACAATGTATTTCATACTTGAATAAAATAATTGATTTCTTTAAAAAACAAACAAAAACAAAACAAAACAAAACATCAAACCTTTGAATGGTAGTGTACAACTGCAAATATACCAACAATTCTATTTCATATTGCCTCTTAGGCAAGGAAAAACCTCGAATTCCTTTAAAAAAAGAACTTAGACTTGACAAGAGAAGAGAATTATCAACAAATAATAATGGGTCTATGCCATTGTTCATGTTAGCATACAATATATTAAGCAATGCAGTGTACCTGTCCCTTCTATTTGCAGGGACTAAATGCAACAAAATTGTTCAACCACTAATCTGAATATTGCTGTCTATGTTGGTTGCAGACCTGGGTCTACAAGTGTCCAGTAGATGGAGCTATCCAACAAAGCCCTGCGTAACAAGAGGATCAAGTAATGCACTTGCATGAAGAAAGAAATACATTTCTAATGTCCAGCAGGTAGCGCATTCATTTATATATTTCTTAATTCTTTATATTTCTTAGTTTGGACATCAAGTGCTCAAAAAAGTGTTAACGGCATATGTATTATGGCGCAGGAAAATGATTTCCATTCCATTAAAAAAATGTCATAAGTTAGCCAGCAGATGGCGATCTTGCATATTTTTCTTGAAACGTGTCTCAGAATCTTTTGTCCAACCAAACCATAACAGAAGAAATGATCACATAAACGTAATTGAAAAAATAATAATAATATTGTAAAAAAAAAAGTGAGCACAGAAATAACAATTTTGTACAGTTGTATACTCTAACTTGTAATTTTAACATTTAATACATTTTTGTTTCACATGTCAGACAAACACACTCCACTCTTAAAGGGGAATCTGAAACTTTTAAAGATTTTACATATTTTGTCATTTATTTTTAACTGAAATGCTTGTATTGCAATGCAACAGTTGATAGGCGGCCTATGCTACCAATGATAATACTGTAGATGTTACAGTTTTGTGAAGGAGGGACACTCTACGAGGGACACTTGTAACGGTTTTAAATTTGCATAATAGTGACTGTAAAATATGTTTTTTAGGTAAGGGAGAGGCATACTTTGAGTTTTGATGTTTGTGATATGGTCATAGGGTAACTTTTGGGCTATTTTTTATTGGCCATTGGCCAATAAGTTTTGTTATGCAGACCTGACAATGTTGGCCTTCAAGACCCTTTGAGGTAATACTTAAAAGCATTTATAAAAAGCAAACAAGCTTTGTCCTTGTCCAGGCTTCAATGAACTGCATGATAAGAAAAATGTAAAAAAAATGCTTTGATAAACATTACTACTTAACCATCATATGATGTTCAGTACCGCGCCACTTAAATGAAACTGGGTCAGAAATGTTTGTCAGAGGCCAAAAACAAAGCAGAAATGGTGAACAGTCAGACAATGTCTCTGAGAGGTAATGTGTTGGGTGTGTGAACAGTTCGTAAAGTCAATAGGTCTGTGAAGGTCTCAAAAGTTACTGTGTTTAGCTTCGGTTTTTGGACGTTTAGGATCTGGGAGGTCTTCAGCAGCAGTACACAAGACTTTTACTCTCTGATTTGAAAAATGTAAAAAAAAAAATAACAATAATTTAAAAAAGAGATGTTAATTATTTTGATAATATATTAAAAAAATGAAGATTAAATGTATATTCATACAGTATATATAATAATAATAATTGATTGACTGCCAACCTCAGTGAAATAATGCAATTGATCCTAGAACTGTCTTTACCTGTCGCATAGACCCTGGAGTGGTGCCAACCAAATAAATCATCCACAGTGGAACAAGTAGGGTGGAGGAAAGGGTGAGGAAGCCACCAATCGCATAGCCCCACCAGGGGTATTCATACACATTGTTGAACTTCAGAGGGGTGTATTTAACCAATGAGAAGATAAACGTTCCCTAAATAGAAAAGAAAGGGAATGCTGAGCAGTGGGAACCCGTCAGTCAGTCTGATATGCTTCGTCACACTGAGTCAATGCACAAAGTCTTAGAATAGGAGAAGGTCTTTCTTGTGTTTTGAAGTGCTATCGGTTTAAAGACAGACACAGATGACAGGTGTCAAACACAGACTCACAGGTGGCTAACCTTCACAGCAATTTGTGGATGCAGTGTGGAAATACAGATTGAAGCATATTCTGATTTTAAAAAGCCTTAGAAAAAGAATTCAAGGAATTTAAATGAGACCAGAGAATGTCCAATTGAAGAGAATTCGGCACTGGTTGGTTACTTTCGGTTTCTGAACTGGCTGCAGTAACACGTCTCTGTCCATGTGGGGGCGCTCGCGGTCGAGTGCAGAATGAATGGGAGTCTATGGGGTTTCACACCCAGAAATCCACTTTCTCAGAATGTAATTTTTTGTCAAGTAATTTGAAAGTGGCATTCTAAAGGGAGGGCTAAGATAATACACTCAGCTGATAATTGCATTTTTAAGTTCACCTATTTGTTCTAAAAATATGATGACGTCACACAATAGCAGAACGCTAGCGGTGTTTAAGTCAGTACCTGATTGCCTAATCCCAACCCCGCCCCTAATCCTACCCCCTCCCCACAACTAATCCTAAACCTACCAATGCTAGGGGGGTAATAATTTGGCGGGGGTCTCTAAGAAATCAAAAGGACATAAGTACTCGCTCATTCGACTTCTGGCCTATAATCGATATTGAACTTCAGGAATCAACAATAAAATCTATGTTAATTCAACGACAAGCAGGAGAAAGACACTTAGCCGTTTAGCTAAATAGACTCCCATAATGAATGGGATTGAGTCTACTGCACTCTCCCGCGATCACCTCCAGTGGAATTCAATGGAACTGCAACCAAAATGATACACAATGGGGCTAATATGAAGTGCCAAGGCTCTCCGTTAGACGGGCTCTGATGATACTCACTGTGCAAATAGCTGGTGTTAGATATTTCCAGCAGCACTTCATGAAGGGCCAAGGCCGATATCCAATCATATCCTCAATGCTATCATAGAGACGGTCTGCACCTAAAATAAAAAAATGAATAAAAAATGTTGAAACTCGGAAACACACTATAATCCATTTTATCACGTTACTTTATTTTGTTACTTTGCTTTAATTGGCTAAGAATTTAAGATACTTTTCACTTGGATTAATTACACAGCTAAGAAGTTGTTCTCTAAATATTTCAACAGAGGTCGCCAGAGTTGCAAATGCAAACATGCACCATGCTTCCAGCATTTAAACAGCAAACTTGGCCAGTCAAATAAATGAATTTACCATATACCCATCCAACACAGATGGACTGAAGGATGGCAAAAGTAAGAAGAGCCATTCCACTACATGCGTAATAGTCAAAAAGCTGGAAGACATACAGGCCACCCTAAAAGTAAAACAGAAAAAATTGCAGACATAAAATACAGGTACGGCAGGTGTGGGTTTTGCCAATCATCTTTGTGTTCTTATGTGTGAGACTCACCTCTGTTACCATCAGCAGACCTAAAAGGAAGCTGACAGCACATATGAAGAGCAGAAGAAATTTACGCCGATGTCCAATTTGGAAGAAGGAGGGATACATATCCGAGATAGCCGTTACCAGGGCTTCATGATACACAAACTGATACATTAATAGAAAAAGCTTTAGGGTGCCCGTTCTATGAATTAAATAGAGAAAGATAAGTCTATATAGCTGCCTGTATTTACCTCACTATCCAGTCCCAGGAATATGATCATGATAAAGAAGAAGATCGCCCATAACTGAGGCAAGGGCATCAAAGCCACAGCACGGGGATAAGCAATGAATGCCAATCCAGGACCTGCCACAAACAAAAGTTATCAGACAAATCCTTCTCCTCTTTGATAACTCTTGACACACACAACTCATTTGCACATGAGTGGAGTGATTAATAAAGCAAAAAATTATAATACAATTATATCACCAAGACCAATTGCTTCATACGTGAAACCTTCCAAATGACAAAACTTTTGCAGTTAATAAATCCACAGCTCTGACATAACATGAGAGAATGCGTTGAATAATCTTCACCTGCTTTATGAGAACTCAAGCCTCAAATATGACTTTTACCTGACTCTGCCACCATTGAAATATCCATTCCCTGTTCATCTGCCATGAAGCCCAGGACCGAAAATATAGCTAAACCAGCCACAAAACTAGTTAAGCTGTTAGAGCAGACACAAGTATACACAGTCTCTGAAAGACAAATAGCAAAAGACAACATGCGTTGCTAGTGAAATTTGGAAAGAAAGGCGAGGAAAACAGACTCATGTCACAAAATGTACTTCTGATGTGGAGAGTGTTGCATTAGATCATCTAAAGTATTTACCTGTAGCAGTTGTTGTCATATTTGTTGTAGCTTCCTAAAGCAGTCAGTACTCCTGTACACACTCCATATGAGTAAAATATCTGACTGCCTGCATCCATCCACACCTAAAACATCAATTATTATTTTAAAATACAGTAAATGAAAATTCACCAACACATCAACTTTGGGTTTCAACATTACAACATTTCTGGGCAAAAGAGAGTAGCTCAGTGCCTGTGGGTCTGTGAGACGTGTTGGATCAGGGTAGAGGTAGTATATGATGCCATTCTTCGCTCCAGGAAGAGTAAGTCCACGGACCAGCAGCACGGCCAACATTAAATAGGGAAAAGTAGCAGTGAGGTATACCACCTGAAAACAGGAAGAGAGACTGTTTCAGGGTGGTGCTTGCAATGTTCTTGAGTTTGATTCCCATAGTGCACACATACTGATAACTGTATACCTTGAATAAAAAAAAAGACATAATTCGATGTAGAATTAAGGTTCAACCACGTGAAGACATTTTTTAACTAAACCCATTAAATTTTTAAATTTTTAACTTTAAATTTATTTATTTTTTAAATACATTTATGTTTACCTTAAAAAAAACATTTTTATTCTTTTAAAATATTTCTAACAAAACTTTTTCAATTTATTTATTTATAATCTTAATTATATATATATATATATATATATACATATATATATAACATATATATAAAATAAATGTTTTACGTTTTATAAATTTTACAATTATATAAAATTATTTTTATTTCAATGGATGCAAACTTGATGTGTGAGTAATTTGAAAGTCACTGTAAAAAAAATGTATTTAAAATGTGTATATAAAGTTTTTTTTAATTATTATTATTACATTAGTGTACAGTAGCATATGGGATAAAACAACAAACATGGGGTTAAATAAAGTTAAATAAAACTTTATGCATGTTCCACTTTCCCGCTCATGGGTAAATATATCTTGCCACTCATTTTGTGCGACATTGGTTACATTGTTAAAAAGTTTAGCAAATGTCTCACCTTGCCTGTGGACTTCACTCCCTTCCACACACAGAAGTAGCAGATGATCCAGGCCAACAGGAGACAGAGCGCCAAATCCCATCTCACATTACCAATCTGTTCTATTCCCTCAGACAATCCCAAAATTCGTCTCCTGTGGGCGTAAAATATGGGATCATTCTGTTTAACAACCTTTTATTGTGATTCTTTTTAATTAGCTGGATGCATTTTGTTTTCATGTGTTTCCTTAAATGCAAAATTCTACTTAACACAAACTGGTTTTATTAGGGTGCTATTTCCAACAACTTACTCCCAAAACTCAATAACAGGTGATGTGCTTGTCTCTGGAGAATATTCAGTAATGTTGCTCTTGCTGAACTCTTTGCAGTTCTCTAAATAAAGAAAGGCAGTGTTTATTTAAATGGCATAACCAAGTATTATAATAATTCACACTGTTCTGTATGGGATACCTGTGTTCCAGTAGTTTTTGCAGCTAGCCCATGGCAGCTCTGAACTGAAGGACGAGAAGAGGTAAAGGAAAGCCCAAGCTAGAATTATAATGTAATAGACTCCAGCATAAAAGACACCGACTTGGCTACCATAACCGAGGCCTGTGGGTGAAAAAAATGCAAGTGAAGTAAAAAGCAGTAATACAATCATATTTAAAAGACACTATTTATGAGATCATTGCTCACCTTCAAACAGTGGACAGATCTTCCTCCAGCACGTGATTCCACCCTGACTGGTGAACTGACCCAGTGACATCTCCAAAAAGAAAAGTGGAATCCCACAGGTGAAGAGAAACAGCACATATGGCACAAAAAATGCCCCTATATGACAGAATAAACAAGTCAGATTTATCAACACACAGTAATATACACATCAATACTGTTCTTAAGAAAAGATTTTACTTAGTCGGTTTTAACTCACCCTTATAAAAAGGGTTTATTAAAATGAAATGACCTAAAATGGTGGTCATTAAAGTAAATTACATGACAAATTAACAACATGTCTTAAACTAAAATACAATATTAAGTTAACTTTAACCAATTACAAAAACAATCATGCAAGTAATAATCAATAATGATTTTAATAATTCAAATATTTTTAAGCATTTAGGCATGAAGTGCTCACCATGGCTGTATTTATTTGATCAAAGATAAATAATAACAGTAATACTGTAAAACATTGGAACAATTTAAAATATCTGTTTATAATATTATATTTTAAAGTTTTTTATGTATGTACTTTATTCCTGTAATGGCAAAGCTGAATTTTCAGCATCATTACTCCAGTCTTCAGTGTTGCACGATCCTGCAGAATTTGGATATCATCGATGATATCATTATTTATATCAATAATGAAAAATAGTTGTGCTGCTTAAAAAGTTTTTGTGGAAACTGTGATTATTTATTCTTTAATTAATAGAAAGTTCACAAGAACAGCATTTATTTGAAACAGAAATAAACACTTTTAGTGAAATAAAAGCATCCTTGCTGAACAAAAGTATTCATTTCTTTCTCCAAAAAAAAAAACGTGATCCAAAACTGTAGAAGAATAGTGTACATTATTGAGTTACTCAATACCATATTTTAAGCCAGAATTAAAATGCATCCCATAAACGTTTTGTTATAATAAAAAACAAAACTCACTTGTGCATGTATTCACGCCACTGTTTGCGTGGTTATTATTATGCCAATAACAGAATAACACAGAGACTTTTTGCATCTGAGACTTTTTATGATTACTAAAAAAAAAAAAAACCACACCAAAAAAACAGGATTAAATTCCAATATTGCACTCACCTCCCCCATTCTTGTAGCACAAGTACGGAAACCTCCACACATTTCCCAGGCCAATGATGTGTCCTGCTACTGCCAAGAGAAACTCCAGCTTATTGGCCCACTGCTCTCTCTCCTGGGTTTTAGGTCTGGCCTGCACTAGGGCACCATTCATGAGGTTCATCTTCACCTCTGGCCTTGAGCTATGCTCCATGATGCTAATGATGGGATGAAAAAACAAACACACAACAAATAAATACATTTACAATATGTACAACTCTAACCCTATTTTTACCTACAGTTGTCTACATCTGTAATATACATATTTTATTATACTACATCACATCAGTGATTTTTACTACATGCCTTAAGCACAAGATATATTTAACAACATGCATAATTAATACCGTATTACTTCCACAAATGTAGAGAAGTTATGAAACATATTTCTGGCATTATGAAGAATGGGGCCCACATGTGTTTAGGGGAGATGTGGCCTCATCTGTTGGAAATGATAGTATCAATGGCCTCTGCAAACAGCTGCACGTGTTTCTTTCACGTGCTTTTACCTCTTACAAAAACTAATGACAGACCAGTCATTGACTATTGGAATATTCAGTATGTCCACATTGGTATACTATTCATATGTACTAACTTATATACAGTACATAATATCATTATACTGGTAACACTATACAATAAGGATCATTAGTTAACATCAGTTAATATTAGTTAACATGAACAAAGAATGACCAACAGCATTTATTTATCTTAGTTAATATGAATTTCGACATTTACTAATACTTTATTCAGAATCGATATATTATTCAATAGTTGATGCACTGTAAACTAACATGAACAAACAATAAACAACTGAATTTGTATTAACTTACATTAACAAAGATTAATACAGTGACTAATGTGCTCATAAGTTCATGTAAGTTAATACATTAACTAATGTTAACTAATTAACCTTATTCTAAAGTGTTACAATTGTACTATGCATACTGTATGCCTATAATTATTATGCATGTTTTGTTTTGTTTCCTCTTTAATAGTCAACAGCCTTATACTATGCACATTACCTTGCAAATTTGAATGCAGAAAATTGAACTTGAGTCAGTAATTAAAGGTAAATTATTATGTTCAAGCTTTTTTCATACATAAATACAGCCATAATATTGCAATTGCTAGAGGCATCCAATATTATTTCATCTTCTCACCACAAACAGCTAAAAACACAAAACAGGTTTTTTAGACACCCACGGTAAAAGTATTTTTATGCCACCCTCACGTGCAAATAGTGATATTAGCGTATATAGCATACAAAGATATTCAGCTCAACCTTAAATAAGATTGCATAACAATTGATTCTTATATTTAAAAAAAAAAAATAAAAATTTGTAAAATGATTTTGTTTAGAACATACAGCCGAAACCATGCCTGAATTATTTATTTATTTATTTATTTACCACAGCACACTGTGTCACAACAATAAAGTGTCATGTAATAATGCAACAAAATAGGAATCAGAATACCTGTGAATTGTGACGAATCCGTTTTGTATCTCCCCTTAATGTGCAGTGCTTGCTAAGTTAGCAGTTCAAAATAATGTCCACAAAGAGAATGGCTGAGGAGTGGCCAAACCTGCTTCATGAGCTCCTGAACAAGGACTGCTGAACAGGTTTATTATTCTCTGCTTTACAAGTAAATACAAACATACATGTGTGTGACAACAACATGTGTGTGTGTCCCCTGGCCTGTTTATGGTATGTTTTCTTAGAGATAAAACAGAAATGTCTTATCAGAGGAGTAACTGGCATCCAATTGGTTTCTTTCTCTCCCCCAACTCTCTCTGGCATTTTCTACATCTTTCTCCATCGTTAAGCCTGTCTGACAATATAGCAATAGCCTGAAAAATTACATTCTACTTTCAGCAGTTCTCCTTCAAGCTGAATTGGAAGTAACTGGATACCTTTCCCTTTTGCATTGTCAAATGCATTCAGAAATGAAAGAATGCTGAAATACCGGAATCGAATGTGTTCTGAATGATCATTCCCCCATCAGTCCTGCAGGATAGGCCTACAAAACTTTGTGGGAGATACACAAAGCTCAACAGGGTCCGTGTCCTCTGAGATCTGACTTTTTCTATCGAAACTAGTCTCTAAATGTGACTGACTTTCACTTTAAATGTAAACATTGCCGTCATAACACCAATTTATTAATGTTGTCTCTTGTTTGCAGAAGATTTCTACATAAAAAACTAAAGTTGATTATTTAAATAAAATTGTGGGGGGGAAATCCCCACTTTGCAGACCTGGCAGTAGATAGGTAACCAGCTTCATGCAATTTAAACTGTCAAATGACTATGGTCGCTTACTTGATAGGGAGCCTAACAGTTGAAAAAAAATGTAGCAAAACGTGTGAATTCAAGTTATTAACAGTAAGGGGACACAAAAATAAGTTTTGTTTCTTTTTTTATGTCAGATGTCTTTTGACAAGACCACAATTTTTCAACAAGCTAAAGTGGCTAGTTTAGCTTGTTGAAAAATTGTAGTCTTGTCAAAAGACATCTGACATAAAAAAAGAATTTCAATTGATCACTACAACTCCCATGAGTAGGCTACTAACTGCACATAGTGTTTGCTCATTGGTCCATTTGTGAATCCTCTGTAAACAAAAAGACACGCGGAGATTAAACTCGCGGACTGGCCGTCGGACTGATGGCTGTTTTAGTCTGCCCTTAATTATCAACTTAATGTGATGAAAGCGATCGTTTTTAATAGCAGGAGAATTCAGACCACAGGCGCGTCTCACGCTCTCCTGCAGTGCAAGGCTACGCTAAATATGACATCCAGACTTTTGTCAAACGTTCATCACACGCGACTCGCATGCACACACATCAACACAGCGTTCAGTCATTTCAGTGTGCGTGGCCGATATAAAGAAAAAATAATCTTTATGATTAAGGGACAGTGTGTAGCAGGGTTGCCTTTATGTCACGTCATATCACAACTAGTGATGGGCAGATCGAGACTTCGTGAAGCAATGAAACAGTTGAAGCAAATGTGCTATATTGTTTCGAGGCTTCGAATCAATCCGACACGACTCCGTGGCGACACCTAGTGGTCAATTGCAGGTGTTGACCTGAAACAACCTTTGCAACGAGCCATTGAAAAAATAATTTTAATATATGATGCTTGTAACCTGTAGTCTCTTCACATTGCATAATGTTATTTTGGTCATGAAACATTAATATTAATAAAACAAATCAAGCCACAATGTCTCACTTTCTTATAGATGTTTATTTAAAAATATTAATTTCTCTGCTGTTCCCTCAATTAATCTGTCTATATATATAAGCTTCATTTAGCCGTAGTCACGTGATGTGGGTGTTTTGAATGAACGTCTGTTTCGCGTCAGCCATCCTTAATTACAACTATCTCTCCCTGTTTTAATAAAAATCAATCATGCCATGAAAGAAAGCAGGAGATGCGTTTGTGGGAATAATCTGGAAAATAAAAATGTAGGCCTATACTTGTTTTAGGTGGACATCTTCAAAGCTACCAGAGCTTTATGATGATAATTAAGTCAGAGCTCTGTTGAAATGTTGATGCAAAACAAACAATCCAAAGTCCCCAAAATACAGTCCTATATAAATTTACAACAACTGTTGCCCTAATTGTGGATTTTTTCAGAAACAATATTTTATTCTTTGCTCGTTTTTTCTAATGCAGAGATCTTGTTCTTCTCTGCATTACAGTATTTACTGCTGTACAAAGCACTTTTATTATAAAAAGCTATTTTATGTGTTTTTCTTAATAGACACACACTCTGTCTATCCACACACTCGCCTGTGTCTTACCCTTCTTTTACTGTCTATGGTCTTCTTACCTTTCTTTTACTGTCTATGGTCTCACCTATCCTTCTGTGATGCTTTGATCATACTTCGATCTCCTAAGTGAGATCACATATGGCCACTTATACAAAAATAAAATCAGATCCAGAAGCACACACATCCACAGCAAAACACTAAAGTTGGGTGCTCAACAGAAAAATATATATGCTAAAATATATATGGCTCCAAAAATTGTGAAAAATGTAATGGACTCACACACAGGTGGTGACGTTTCAAGCACATAGGCTCTTCGTCAGACAATTAAAAGTTAAACACACACCACATTTATACTCAAAGGTGAGTGACCCGAGTATAAAGGTGTTCCGACTTCCCCCTTCTTTTTTACACTTTTTCCGCAAGACATTGATTGCATGAGATTAATTTTGTCTGTATGAGTTTGTTAATGGCAGCCTGTGCCCTTTTGTAGTAGGCTTTCTCATCAAACTGTGTTAACTGCTGATTGATTTCAGTAAATCTGCCATATTGCCACCCCTCAAAAATGCCTGCCCCCCTCTCGCCACCCCATAAACATTTTTCTAGATCCGTCCCTAGCCAATTATAATAAAAATCGATTCCCTGCATAATTTTATGATTGGTTTTTGTAGGCATCCATCTCATTGGGTAGATTAGAACCAGTCCAGATTTGCAAACTAGACCCCTGTCGGACTCTGGAGCATATGTTCGGAGCAGGTTCCTCTAGTGGTAAACTGGAAAACCCGGAGTGGAGCAGAAGCCGATTACAAAACGCTTTCACGACCTGTTCCAGACCGGATGAATGTCTGTTGCTTGGTGACAAAGTTTGATGCTTTGCTTCTTTTGCGTAAACACAATATACACACAAAGTAAAACTCTAGAACGGTTATTGAGTCATTGAGTCATGCTTGTGATACTGATTCATTATTTTTTACTCATGTTCAATGCAGTTGCACGTTTAATTTAATGTAATGAACTGATCTTTCACAATTTGGCAACAGAAATGACAAGACGAACGTATTTAGAAACATGTTGTCATGTATTTGGCAACAAAGATGGCAAGATGAACGTATTTAGAAACATGTTGTCATGTATTTGGCAACAAAGATGGCAAGATGAACGTATTTTGAAATGTTGCCATTCATATCATAGATTCATATCTAGGCTACTACAAGCTGATGAGCTAAGCCCCGCCTTTGAGTTGACACACACACACACACACGGACATGCGATTTACACTCTCAGTTCTTTATGGTCTCGTTTCCCCTTCCGAGAGGAGGGGAGAATGAAAGTGGTGATTGTATAATAACGACCGAAGCGTGCTGGTAAACGTAACTTTCGTGGCCAGTGTATACGCTAGACTTCCTGAACTTTTGACTGGTCGCCTGCATCAGGTAACACCTCTAACGTAGGCTATAGCTATTGTTTTCTATTGTTTCCCGTGCATTCTAATTCACTGAAGGGGTTCAATTGAGCTCTGAGATTAACTGCGTAGTTGATTCGTTTTCTATCTGGCTTTTGTTTATAGAAGTATTTCACTTGGCACCCGGCGTCTCTCCTCCGCGTGGGTTTAAACAGAACAAGTGTTCGGCTTCGGCTGCTGAATGTAGGCCAAAGGGCATGGACAAAAGCGCAATAACTGAGTGAGTTTACTCCTTCTATGTATTCAGATCATCACGGACAATCTGTGCTCCAGGTTTGTGCGTCAGATACAAGTGCTGTTTATGGTTACAATTAAGCACGTAGTAAAGTAAGGTTAGTTATTAAATGAAAACGTCTTTTGTTCTTTTATACCTACCTCGCCTTATCATGCCACCTGACACAATCAAATTATTATACAAGAGTCAATAACAAATAAGGATGTCTAGGAGGAATTTCGTTGTAGTCATTTTAAAATGTAATTTAAAACACAGGTGTACAAACAGGAATGATGCATTTATATTCATGTTGGTTTTATCCATTTTTGATGTACAATAACATTGTTCCATTTTGACAGGTGCATGTCCATTTGACGTGTGCATAAAATGTGCATTCTTATAAACAATGTGAAAATACCTTGACCTTTGACAGGTATGAGGGTCTGAATGTCTTGTCAAATGACAAAGGGATATATGTTACTGACTTTGATTTAGTGGATGTATATAGAATTTGACTTCTTTATATCTCCAAGCAGTTACACCTCCTAAAAAAAATCAAAATGTAAGCAAAATCATAACTTCATTAAATAAAAATGCTATGCTACAAAGTTTATTATTTAAAAAGTTATTTAGTAGGAATGTCTTCAAAATAAATGCTTTATATGTTCTCCACGGACCTCCTGGAATACCTTGGTCGATGGGAAACTATTGTTCTGTTTAATTTTTATTCACATAAGGGTCACAGCACAAGAAATGAGGGCAGAGACGGGAATGTGTCCAAGCACCCTGCTATGTCTCCTGTTGAAGTGACACAATATTATTTCAGCTGTTTAGTTGCACAAACAGCATGTACTTACTGCACTCTACATTTAATACAAATCTTAAGTAGACTTCTTTTGTAAATTCTACCTACAAATTCTTATTGAGAACATTTGTGCAAACACTCAAGACTTCAAAACAATTCAAATGCTTTTAGATTGTATATATACACTGCAGTCTATCTTTTAACAGTATTTGTTCTATAGGGCTGCACTATATATTGATTTAACACCACTTCTGTTATATTCACATTGCAGGATGTGCGATGTCAAGTATAGAATGCAACAGTCAGTTTCCTGGAAGTGAAAACTCCATACATTTTTTCCATAGGGAAATAGATTTTTAATGATAACTTGTAAACTTTTAAAGAAGTCCTACTGTGGTATTTGCTTCTGCTGATGCGATCAGCCCTCTTACTGGCTTGCTTCTGTTACCCTCACTCCCTTAAACCTAATATCCCATCCGGGTCACGGCACCAAACGTAACCGGTCCTACTCGACTCACCCTGAGTGGGTTTCGAACCGGCGTGTCCGGCATGGGAGGCAGGTGCACTAATAAGGACACTAAAGACCACAGTCTCTAGGGTTTGTCGCTAGTCCACCTCTTGAGGCTGGGGGAGTGAGGTTTACACACACAGCTCTTACTAGTTTGCTTCCGTTATACTCGTAAACACAATTGCTTATGGCTTACATGAACTTTAACAATTAAAAAATAATATGGATCCGTGTATTCGGTCTTAAAGCCTGTTCACACCGGGACGAATTTCGCGAGCGTTATTCGCCGACGTTTAACGCCTCGTGACTAAACAATGGGCGCCAATGTGAGTGTTCACACCGGTGTGTAAAACACCACGCGTAAAAGCGTTAATTTAAAAAAAAAACGCCTTGGGTTTGTTTTTTTTTTAGTTTGACATTCGGCGTCAAAAACTATATGACCAATGAGATTGGCGCTTTTGCTCACGTGTTTGAAGCTTCTGCAGTTACAGTAAAACACAACTTGGGGTGCTCAAACACAGAACGGTCTTGCCGAGCACACATATGCAACGGTGAAGAAGATAGATGCGTCACCGTCTACACTACACAGCCAGGAAGATGCAAGGCAAGATGAATGTAGAGCTGCTGTTCTCGTTGGTGTTCGAACATAAAGAACTATGTGATAAACGTGACCGGGACTACAAACATCTTGAGAAAAGAGAACTGTTATGGAGTGGTATTGCAAAGCAAATTGGTGCCATCTAATGTCAGAGAATGAATTTGGATGTTCGCTCGGCTCATCGTCAGCATAAATCGCTTGGGTGTGAACACAAAAAACGAATAACGTACGGTGATATTCATCCCGGTGTGTACGGGCCTTTAATGTGACAGCAGCCTAATAGCCCTGCTGTTATCAAACAACAAAATGCAAAGAGAAAATCATTTTTGTAGCTGTAACAAAGATGAATTATATTTTTACTATTAGTTTTTGATTAAAAACAATTACTACCAAAAAAGTACCAAGGTCTTCAAAAATAATTGATGAAACTGTTTTCAAACAGTGACATCTGTATATGTTCTCATACAGCTACGTCACACTATTAGGGAAATACAAAACGTGTGGTTGATGTCTTTTATGCTGCTCTGGGAAACTTTGAACGTCATTATTTGAATGCCTAGCTGCCAGTGTAAGAGCTGGAGCAACCAGATGGCACTGAACAGACTCATTGTTTTTGACCTTTACATGTTTCAATCACCACTCTGTTCTAAACTTTCTTTGTGCCTGTAAGGCATCAATGTTTTGACAGATATTTGCTTTTTTGCAGTTTCATGGAGATGCAGCATGATCCAGATTTGCAGTTTAAACTGGCTTATCCGGATTCAGAAAAAGATGACACGGGCCTCAAAATCCGAGTGAGGGGCCAGTGGTCCAGTAAAGTGGAGTTTATCTTAGCTGTTGCTGGCCAGATCATTGGTTTGGGAAATGTATGGAGGTTTCCATATTTGTGTTACAAGAATGGAGGAGGTTTGTTTGAGAATAACTGTGAACTCTATTTAAACAATTCAGTTCAACCAGTTCTGCTTTTTATTTTTATATTATTTGTCTTGTACTAAGAACAGCTGTATTTCTCTTTTTTTAGGAGTGTTTTTCATTCCATATTTGGTCTTTCTCTTTGCCTGTGGCATTCCTCTTTTCTTATGGAGACTGCTCTGGGTCAGTACACCAGTCAAGGGTCTGTCACCTGCTGGAGGAAGATCTGCCCACTATTTGAAGGTGAGTTTTCATTGTTCACTTCTAATTTCAGTGTTAATGTACAATATAGTGCATGTTATGTCAACCATAGTGATGCATGTTTGTTTGCTGATAAAAATAGTAGGGATGCACGATATATCGGCCACATTATCTGTATCGGCCGATATATGATCATTTTAATGTTATCGTTATCGGCCCAACAAAAACATTGAGCCGATATCTAAAAGCCGATAAATAATGTTTTATTTCCTTGAGCTGAGGCACTTTAGATGTGCATTGTTCAACATGATGCTTTTATATTGCTTGAAATATGATTGAAATCACTTTAAAAAAAGGAAAATTCAGTTAAAGTGCAAAATGTGCAGCGCAAGTCTGTCATATCGGCTACACAACATTAAAATAAGAACATCAAAATTGTGTTCTTGGCTTTTAATGAGAAATCTAAAATTGTCTACAAATTTAGATTTAGATTTATCGGCCAAAATATCGGTTATCGGCTTTCAAATATAAAGAATTATCGGTTATCGGTATCGGCCAAAATTGTCATATCGTTGCATCCCTAAAAAATAGATGGTTGTAGTTAGTAAACACTGTACACTGCTATAGTGAACAATAATGGTCTGAATTGTGACGTTACTTTTGTAATAATCAGTTTGAATATAGTTTTAAATTACATTTTTTTATTTTGTTTTTTCATGTATTCATTGGCTTTGTAGGTATTCGGATTACTGTTGTTGGTATTACTATAATTATTTACCTGCTATAAAAAGGTGTGTATTTAACAGTTGTGGTGTTTTTTTTGTTTGTTTTTTTCATACATGTATAAATAAAATTGTGAGGAATGATAATGTCAACAATTAAGGAAGTAGCTACCTTTGTTTTTCTTTCTAGTTTTTTCCTTAAGTGTAACAGTCCGGGGTGGGTCTAAATAAGTCTGACTTCTTCCCACTCCATTTCGAGCAATTGACTAATTTATGTTGTTAAAAATCAAATGCTTCTTATTGCCTTTGTTATATGTCACTATATTGCTCGAAATAAAATAAATTCAGTCACATATCAGCTGATTTCTCTTCTAATGAGTCCGGATCCTCTATTAGTCTGACTAGCTTTTAAAATTGGTTTTGCTTTTGCTTTCATGAGGCATTATCTCATGACTCCATGTTTACCGAAAATGTCACATGAAGATGAAAACACACACGTTACTTAAGTTGTTGAATTTTTTTCTTGTTTATAAAAGTGGTTATTTCTAAAAATATAATCTCATAATAAATCAATACTTGTAAAATAACACATTTTGAATTGTGTAAGTTTGCAAAAATTAAGGCACACATTTGGTTTTGGTGAGAGATTTACACATACAGAATGCAATAATAAGTCTCAAAAATGGATTACGGATACTTATCCAAAGTTAAGCTTCACAAATACACACCAGCCTTTCACCTCTCAATCACATTCTCTTAAAAGTCACCCATTAATAATAAAACCGTTTCATAATTTCATTTTTCAAATTACTCATACTATATTTCATACGAAAAAACGAAGTGTAAATTCATCATAAATAATCAATACAAATGCATTATTAAATCATCAATTTAACCTCTAATAGTATGTGATATTTATACATATGGTTCTCTCCAGCACATTCTAAGCGAACCGGTATTGAATTTAAAGGCTGTCAACATAAGAAACACATGAAAGGGGGTAACTGTTGTGGTTTGCTTTTCTTTAGGTCTGGGTTATGGGAGTCAGGTGGTCATCTTCTATTCAAGTGCCTACTACATCGTCATTTTGGCCTGGGCTTTCTTCTATCTCTTCTCTTCTTTTAGTAGTGAACTACCATGGGCTAGCTGCAAGAACTGGTGGAATTCAGGTGTGTTATAATACTAGTTACTGTGAATTTTTTAGTTTGTTTGTTTTGTTTAATAGATCATATTTTTTCCTTTACCCTTACAGAAAACTGTGTCGAGTTTGATCGAATGGGAGGAACAAGTAACCTGAGCTTATTGGAGAACGCATCATCACCTGTTAAAGAATTTTGGGAGTGAGTTTATAAAATAACCAAAGGTTTAAACTACAGTAGAGGCCAAAAGTGATGTCTGGCCTAGGAAAATTGATATCTTCACCCTTTCCTCAAATATTAAAGAACAAGTTCAGTATTTTACAATTCAAGCCCTGTTTTAAGATTGTATCTGATGAAATAGAATGGTTAAGATTGTTTTTTAGACATGCTGCTGTCCTGATAGTTTTCGGATTCTGTGGTAAAACGCATAAAACTTTAGTTTACAAAGACGTGAAACTCACCGAGTGGTCTGGGGTGTTCACTGATATGCTCACACAAAAATCTCTGCAAAAGATTTTAATAGTTAATATATAGTTATATATAAAACAAATTGTAATTATATGCAAAATGTGCTGCTTCTGGGGGGCATATTTAAATCTCAGTTAAAATAACTTAAGTGTATACTAACACTTAATGCAAGCACAACTTTCAAGTGTTATTGTGTTAGATGCATGAATTTAGTTAAATTAGTTTAAAAAAATGTGTTTCTTGTAGGAGGCGAGTATTGAATATAACTGGAAGTGTGAATGAGCTGGGCAGTGTGAGATGGGAGCTGGCTTTGTGTCTTCTCTTGGCCTGGATCATCTGCTACTTCTGTGTGTGGAAGGGAGTGAAGTCCACAGGCAAGGTAAGAGCCAATTAGAAAAAAAGATCATTATCATATATAAAATATGATACAGAATCTGATACAGATTACATCTGTCTGCATGTTTCTTCACTCTGTCATTAATATTAACTTAGTCCAGTTGATACTGATTATATAAATTCAAAATAGGTATGCTACATCTCAAAATAGGAGTTCCCTTGTTCTTTATCTTTAGGTTGTATATTTTACTGCTACATTTCCATATGCTATGCTACTCGTGCTTCTGATTCGAGGTCTTACGTTGCCTGGAGCCATTGATGGCATCTCCTTCTACCTCTACCCAAATCCAACACGCCTTGCAGACCCACAGGTATACTATCCGGAGACACATGAGTGATAGTAGTAGATGAAGTATTTTTTTTTTCTCTATTTGAAAAGACAAAATGGTCTGAATGACTACAGTGGCTCAATCTTAAGTTTATAAAGTGACGAGAATAATTTTTGTGTAAAAAAAAAATCCTTCTGTGGGCATCAAGTGAGTTCACGTGGTAAAACTACGCAAAGCTTCTGTGTTGCACATCACACGTAGACTCACTATTGGCTGATGCTGGTCATGTGTGTGATGCGTGTAACCTACAAGCTTTGCGGAATTACTGTCCAATTTTTCATTTTTGGGTGAACTAACCCTTTAAAGTTCCCCTTTCATTATGGACACATTGTTGAGAAGAGATCACACTTTCTTATTCCACAGCTTTATTATTTGGACTTTTCAGGCGAAGGAATTAATAATGGTGAATGGTGTATTTCTATGTTAACATCTGAAAAAGCCTAAAAGTTCTGTTTTTATGTGATGATGCATTCAAGTCTGATTGTCAGTGTCAATATAAGTTACAAGAACATTGTTTTATCAGCCAGGGACAAATAAAAATCCTTAGAGCTCCTTAGATATTGTTTATCTCCTTAGAGATGTTGTTTTTAAATTTTTTACCTAATCACAGTCTCAAAACAAATGATTAAGCTTTTAAAAACAACAATCGCTAAATAATCTGACACCAAAGCATTAAAAAAACGTAACTCGGATATTTTAGCCTTGATGCCAGCCCGAACCCCGCCCACAACATTTTTTGGTCAGGAAGGTCGGTCTGGACTCGATCCATTGAGGAGTAATTATGATCGGTTCAGAAATGGTCAGGCCAATCAAATTGCCAGGGCGGGCTTTATACGATGATAGACAGATGATCTGCCGTTACGTAATCAAGTTATCAAAGAGCACTTGGGTTGAACTGGTTTCCCTCAAATATGACTGCAGCTGGAGAATTGAGATGTACAGTATAGATTCTGCTATCACGTCTGTTGTAAAATTGACAGCGCATTAATTTTAAATGACGAACAGAGAACTGCAATCAAGGCATTTGTCGATCGGAAAGATGTGTTTGCCATCCTTCCCACAGGATTTGGCAAAAGTTTAATTTATCAGCTGGCTCTGATGGTCGCTAAGAAGATGGGACGTAATGAAAAGCCTGTGGCCGTTGTGGTTTCTCCTATGGTTGCACTCATGGAGGACCAAGTAAAAGAAGCAACAATCGTTATTTTGCTACTTCTTTTAGCGTGCCATGTAGTTGAGATGTTAGTCTCAGATGTTAGTTCTGTTGACAACTATGCCTAGCTGAACATACGTCACGTACTGCGTTGCTCTGCTCTGGTCTACCCAATTGAGTTTAGAGTTTTTTTTTTGGGGGGGGGGGGGTTCCTAGTTAGGTTAAGACACGCCTCATAATCAAAACCCTATGGAGCAGTTTCAGACTCACATTCTGACTAGAATATGAGTATAAAGAAGTCATTGGAACCGCACCTGACCCTTCATGTGTCATGTATTACTAAATACCCAATCGCTTGGTCAGCAGTTGTGAACTTGCTCTCTCATACCTTTAGGTGTGGATGGATGCCGGAACACAAATATTTTACTCCTACGCTCTTTGCATTGGGTGCCTTACAGCTTTGGGAAGCTACAATAAGTACAACAACAACTGCTACAAGTGAGAGAACTTATGTCATGAGAATACAGATATACTTTTATATATATATATAAATTGAGTAAGAACAGCTAATGACTGTATAATAGACATATTGCTGTGATGGGTTTTGACTGCTTGCTTTGTTTCTGCTTGTAGAGACTGTATTTATCTGTGCCTGCTGAACAGTGGAACCAGCTTTGTGGCTGGCTTTGCCATCTTTTCTGTTTTAGGCTTCATGGCCTTGGAACAGGGGGTTGATATCTCAATGGTGGCAGAGTCAGGTAACTTAAACAACAGCAGCTTCTATGTCAGTTTTCCTGACACTTTCAAACACGTTTTTTCTATAAATTTCCCTCACATTAATTCACATTTCACTTCTTTTGCTAGGCCCTGGTTTGGCTTTCATTGCATATCCACGAGCTGTAGCAATGATGCCTATGCCTCAGCTGTGGTCCATATGTTTCTTTCTTATGATTATTCTACTGGGCCTTGACAGTGAGGTGAGTACACTTTCTCACAACTTCATGATGCGTTTGACTGTGAAAATTGCATTTAGTTTGACTGCACTGACACTATCGGATTAAGCTGAATAATAATATTATTCTGTAGAGCTGCTTTACATAAGAATTGAACTTTGTTTCATAATGAATGAACTATTACTTTCCTGTTTATTACTGTGAAGTTACTGCTTTGAAACAGCTTCTATTGTATAAAGCTCTATAAAAATAAAAGTGTCTCAAAGTTCTCATTAAGAGTTGTGTGCATGCAGTTTACTTACAGTAAATGTGTTATGCAAGTTCTTCAGGACAGGACTCCATTAAAGACATTACACCTCATTGTCTTTTTCAGTTTGTGGGTTTGGAGGCTCTCGTGACGGCCATAACAGACATGAACCCCAATTTCTTTCTCCAAGGACACCGTCGTAAACTCTTCCTCCTCATCATCTGTACGAGCTGCTTCCTCATTGGCCTCCTGATGGTAACAGAGGTGATTAGGTTCATAATTTAGTTACTATGCTGGGATTATTTGATATTTGTACTTTCCTGATTCATGCTGTCTAAATCAGACCACGCAATAATCAATGAGAAAATCTGAGAGTGCTATCATGTTTTGTTATATTTTTTGCATTGGCTCAATAGGGTGGCCTGTATATCTTCCAGTTATTTGATTACTATTCCTGCAGTGGAATGACCCTCCTGCTATTTGCCATTGCACAGTCAATATGTATTGGCTGGTTTTATGGTGAGTAATAATACTATATCGCCAGAAAGTACATGCGTCAGTCTACCTTACACAACTTAATATACTTACAGTATGCCTGATTATTATTCTCTTCTCCACTTTTTGATCATCATTTGATGAATTACTGCAGCCACGATCAATAGAAAATTAGCTAATTTAATACATAGGGCCCTATGAAATCCTTTTTTATTCTTTCTGAAATCTAGTTTTATTTTTTGAAATATGAAAGACTTCATATTTAAATAGTCTTTTTGCACAACACCAGTCCATATCATGATTTAAATGTTTACAGCCCTACTTTTTTAGTGATCCATGTTAAACAGTAAATCCATTTTTATTACTGGATTACATGATTCAATCCGTGTTTTTTGCATCGTGGAAATCATAGGGCCCTAAATAAACTTGATGTACATATAACGGAAGAATATTTGAGAATAGCTTAATTTAAATGTGTATGGTGCTTGATTAACCTGAATTACAGGTTGTGTTGCTAAAACACTGTGCCAAAGTTAGAACAGCCCTTGTGATATGCTGAACTACTATCGTAATATACAATTACATTATCTATTCAGGGACAATTCTATCAGAGCGACTGGTGCGTTAAGTGCCTTCACCAAGGACAATAGTGGGGCTGAGTGTGTAATCAGCAGCTTTTTTTGTTGTTAGCCCAGATTTTCAAGCAAAGCCACCACCATACTGTTGCACTGTTTATAGTAAAGGTTGATCAAGTCATGAATCATAAACAGTAACAACTGAGCACAAAAATGGTTGGTAGTCTTTGAAGTTGTATTGGTAATTTACCTTAATTGCATCGAAATCGCCTATTCTCCTACTATATTTGGCAAAAACAGTAAGTGACAAAATATTATGAATTCACAGTACACAAAGTGTAGACCGGTGAAATTCTGAAGTGTGCATGTGATACTTTACTATCCCTTAAGGCCACAGAAAAAGATATGTGACTGTCTCTGGTTGGTCACATGGCAATGGCAATATGGTGAATGTAGTACGTTCAGATTGGATTCGTACTACACGCATTCAAACTATAAAACATACTTTTTAGTGGCCGCAGTAATAATAATTACTTATTCAAAACAAGTACCTAAACAAGATTTTTGATGCAGACGTGGTCATTCCTTCCTCATTGTTTGTGTATAATCTCCCCTAAGACTTTTGGTTTGTCATTTGTTTTCCAGGTGCTGATCGTCTATATGAAAACATCGTAGACATGATCGGTTATCGTCCTTTGACGCTAATGAAATACTGTTGGAAGTATGTCACTCCTGTAGTATGTATAGTAAGTGCACGTTTTACTCTGATTCAAGGTGGTATGGTCATATTAGGTCATAAATTGCAGTGTTATTCTAGTTCTTCACATTATTAATCCAAGTTTATTTGTATAGCACTTTTCTTTTTAATGTAGCTTTACTGAAAATACAGTTTGATGTCTTCAGCATTAATTTAATGAATGTCTTTGCTTCTTTAGGGTACATTTATCTTCTCTTTGGTCAAATTCACTCCTTTAAAGTTTAATAACACATCTGAATACCCCTGGTGGGGCTATGCTGTTGGTTGGTGGTTCACGCTCTCTTCAACATTATTGGTTCCTTTATGGATGATCTATGTTATCCTGATCACTCCTGGTACACTGAAAGAGGTAATTCCATGCATGATTTAACACTTAATTACATTTAAATGTACAAAAAGCACTTTTTTAATCTTTTGCAACTCTATGCTTTGCCATTTTTTAGAGACTTCGTGTCCTTTGCACTCCAGCAAGTGATCTACCTTCGACATCAGAAAGACAAAAAGAAAACCTATGACCGCAACACAAAGTACAACATGTCCCATGACTGATTGAAACATTGGGGGGTGGGGACATCCTTGGGCTGTATTTTTTGGACAACTTTCTATACCAATAATGACTTTATAGATCCTATGAGATTTCAAGAAAGCAACACACACTGTACACATCTGTGTTTTTTAAGTTATTGAATATTACTATCTTCTTTTCTCAGTTGCAAGCATCTAAAAGTTGATCGCTTTAAACTGGAAATCGAAAATATACGCATAACTTCCGCGTACATCTGAGGGAAACTGAGTTCGACGTCATCTTTAAGTGTGATAGCGCCACCAGCTTTGCTGTATCTTAAACGGTCAGAAGATATCAGTTCTTCTGAAGAAGAAAAAAATAATTTATTGTCATAAGGGACCAGCCCCATTGTGGATAGACCAATGTTCAGTACAGTTGGTATATGATTAGTGCTGCACACGACAGACTTTGTGTGTTGTAAAAGGAGTGTAAAAGGAGTCAATCAAATGTCACAATGTAATAGTATTTTAGAATAATGAAATTTCTCACGTTTTTGTGGGTCAATCATGCAGCCCTTTGCTATTTTGTGCCTATAGGCAAGTGTTTTTGTTTTAAGAAAGTGTTAAGAAAGTAAATTATGTTGGGGTAATTATAGTACACGTGTTGTAAATTCACTCTGCATTTTCTCAAGAAAATTGAATCATATTTTGCTACTTAAATCTGCTTAGATGTTCAGTCTGTTTATATTGTTAATGAAATGCATAATTTAAGAGAATATCTGTAGGTCATTTTTTTAACTGATGCACTAGAAAGGCCAGTGGTTAATAATGTTTTAATAAATGCTTTGTTCAAATAAACAGTTACATGACTGAAAATGTTTGCTGCTTGAAGTGGGTTGGTGACAGCAGGTTGTTTTTGCTTCAAGTATTGTTTTGAATCACTCAAGCAAATATTAGTCAACTAGGTGAAAGGGGAACGCAGGTATTCTAGGATTAAATGGTTAGAGAATAACGTTAGACGTGCATTGCTGTCATGCATGACTGACTGTTAGACTGTTATACTTTACTGCTGTTTTACTGTGTAAATGTGATTTTTATTCATGTAATTTAGATTACATTAGTATGTCGTTTATATAATGAAAATCCTACATTTTGAGCTCCCATTTCATTTGCACATTGACCATTGGAGATTAAAGTAATTTGAAGGTTAAGGGGGAAAGTAAATCTTAAGTGTACAGCTATGGAAAAAATTAAGAGACCACTGCCAAATCAGCAGTTGCTCTGGACTTATTATTTATAATGTAAATAATAAATCCAGAGCAACTGCTGATTTGGCAGTGGTCTCTTAATTTTTTCCATAGCTGTATATAATGATAGTGGTAACAAGAACGCATTTGCAAAAGTTAGTTTGAAACTGATTATCATTCTCTGGAATGAGTTGTCAGTGATGGTGCTCTTCTTTAGTGTAGGCCTACAACTAGGTTAAAGGGTAAAGGCCTCTTTTTGCAAATACACCAAAAAGGCCACCCACACTGCTGAGGATGAAAAAGCATATTTGCACGACAAAAAAAAAATTGTTCCAGGAATAGAGGGGAATGCTTTTGGGCCAGTTACAATGTAAATTATATTAATTGTGTTACTTCTGCACAGTTTGGGTTCTAAAAAGACAACGAAATTACAATTTTTAAGTAAACAATATTTCTATACTATTTGCTGGTGGTTGTTTTGAAACAAGTCGTATTTACATCTATTGTAGGCTACTTTTAAATATAACTTTTCAAAGTATTTGCATATAACATTTTTGCTGTTTCAATTATTGACCCTGCATATCAATAGTCTCCAGCAATGGTGTAAATGTTGCCCACTTAAGTATCTTCACCTCTTTTTTTGGCTACTTTGTACATTGAGTATTATATATTAGCAAACTTTTACTCTACTTGACTACTGTCTACTTGACTAATTTTCCTATATCTTTCTATGGCATAAACACAAAGAGTAGTGTGTCAGTGTGAGGTTCCGAACTCGGTTTATTCATTAGACCTACATTTTTCTGCAGCATTTCTGCTATAAAACAAGCGATATCGCCATCTACAGGACATTTAAGGTACTGTGACGTCACTCTGTAGGCCAAAACGCGGAAGTGAGCTAGCATTTTAGCATTACGGTTCCCTCGCTCTAAAGCCTATGGGATTTTTGAATGGGTTTTTGCTAAATCGCCTGAAATAAGGTCTGTGTTAAACAGAGCCTCTAAATATTTTCACGTTTTGATCCATGACATAGAACACACAGTTATAACCTGCTTGGGTTTTTTTAAACTTTATTGTGTCTGATTGTGTTTTTTAAAATCTTTATATAGGCTTAAAAGTGTATAAATTTTGGATTAACTTGTAAAGATTATCTTGCTAGACAAAACGTGTAACGGTCACAACCCTTTGTTAAACACAGATCTTGTTTTCTGCGATTTTCCAAAAGTCTATGGGGAAAATGCATTGTTTTTCGAACCGAGGGAACCCATGCGCCGCTAGCTTCCGAGTTGTCCTACAAAGTGACGTCATCACTTCGGCACTCTATACTCACCTAAATTGCCAACTTGACGAGAGGGGGTAATCCATCAGCTGGAAGTTGAAGCTGCCTCCGGGGCCGCCATTGTAGCGTTCTATCACCTGCTGTTAGCATTCCGTTGACTCCCATTCATTTTGGCGTCACTTTGACAGCGAATAACTTTACACCTGAGGCATCCAAAGACTCCATGTATCCATTATTTATTTCTAAAGAAACACGACAATGTAAAAAAAGGCTCCATTACTTTGTATGTTACGTTATGGCCACGTAGAAGCCGTTCTTGTAAAAAAGGCTAAAAATTGCGTCATAACTCACTTCGACTGTCCGTCGCACAGACAGAAAGAGAAGCTCACACAGCCTCGCAGGCAATCTTTTACTGTCTAAAGTCAGCCCATGGCATAAATAGAAGCAAAATGACAAAATAACTTATCAGAATACTTACCAAAAGTTGCTCCAGGTCGCGCTTCGCCGTCTCTGTGCACGATTAAAATTTCTTGCTCACGTGACATCTACGTCGTCAAGCTCAGTTTGAGCCTGCGCAGAACGCTTGGCTATGTCTTGTTTGTTTTATGTTAAAACACCTGCGATATTGGAAACTGCACATTGTATTTTTTTTATATAATGGAAGAGGATTGTTGATGTAAACTGTGCAATTGTTGAATTTAAAAAAAAAAAAAAAAGGAAGAGACTAGCAGCGAAAAAACGCTTGGCTATCAGGAAGTGAGTGCCCATGTTGAGCTTCAACTCTCTCCGTTGAAATCAATGGTGTCGCTGTGTCCATTTCTTTTACTGTCTATGGTAGTTGCTGGTGTTGATTAGGTGAAGTATATGTGTATAAGTAGACATATGTATGTTTAGTCAATGCTATATTGTTGTTTGAGGTGATATTTATGGACATTATTGCTAAGAAGTGTTTCGATTAACAGACGTACAAAAAGACGTTCTGTGTTTATTGCAAATGCATTATCAATGCTGATATTTATATTGAAATAAAAATATATATCTGAAATATTTTGATCATTTAGTATTCTATTTACAGTTTGAGTGTGTTGTTAGAGTGATGTAGGCCTATCAGTTAACGAGTATGCCCATTCAATTTATTTAGCACCAAATCGTGTGACTAGGGGTCATTAGTTTAATTTGATCTAATACTGCAATTCCCAAAGTCAGTGTTGCTTTATTATTGTAATATACATTTGCAAGGATTGTAGTTAAATATTTTATTTTAAATATGTATAAATAAGTTTAATTTATTAATTGTTATTCATTTATTTCAGAAACCAAACTCATACCCTACATGTAAAACAAACTGCTTTTGGATTTATTGGAATAAATCAAAGCTTTGGAACTGAAGCTGTCATGAACTTATCTGACTGAGGTTGAGGATTAGATGTTGACAAACCAGTACATTAATGCACATACATCTTTAACAAAGGTTTATTGACAGGCCTGCTGTACTGCATCAAACGGTAAACAGAAAAAGTTAACAAACTGTTTATTATTAATATTATTAAAACTGTCTGAAACATGGGGGACATACTGAAAAACATGCAAAACACACAAGTTAATATTTGATCAAATGAAACAAGTGGATTTTAAGAGAACAGTTATTTGAAATATTCCTATCTTGTCAAAAGATTTGTCTAAAAACCATTTGAGCTTCAAACTGTAATGGAAACTCAGCTCAAAAATATAGCTATTGAACTTCAGACCAGTATATCTACCGGGTTTCAGGTTGAAACTAACCTGTAAATATTTTCAAATAGAGTTCCAAATCTAGGACGTTCCCAGGATGCAGTAAAGAAGCATGCACATGTCTCACAGAAGTATCAAAAGTGTGTTTGTGAATGTGGGCCTGCTGTGTCTCCTCAAAGAATACAGCTGGGAGACTCACAAAATAGGTTTTCTCCAAAAGGAGGATTGCACTTTTAGGTCCAGCTATCCACTATGGTCACTTGCATCTAAATATCATACACACTTATACAAATATAATACAAAAAAAAAAAACATCAAGCCTCCAGTGCACACCCCACCACTGCAAACGTAAACTCCTAATCTGATAATGCACAAAGTCGATGCAATTACACTGAATACTGCACAGTTACAGTACATGGTAAGGTACTAGGTTGTATTCAAGTCTATAATGCAATATAATATTAAACCATATGCTTTCGCATTAATGCAGCGGATGAATGCCTTTCTGAGAGCTGAGGCGTGCACCGTAGAGGTTTACAGGTGGTCATTAAATTATGCGCTTTGGTTTTTGTTGTTGTTTGTTTTCTGTTCTTGTAGGAATGGCATTAAGGTTTGCAGCTCCTCAATATCCTTAAACCTAATTATTAGAATATGTCCCAGCATATGTTTCCAGTCTGGGAGATGATGAGGTCAGAGGTCAAGGCTTACAGAGGGCTCGTCCAGCCCCCAAGCCCTTGCCTCTCTTATGACGTAGTCGAGGACGAGCCAGCCATCCCCACAGCCTGACCCCCTTACTTGGGCCTCCTGAATAGCATCTGGAGTTTTAGGAGCTGTCCTGACTGAGACGTGGTCTCTTTAGTCCCTGTTTATTCTGATCTGAAATTCCACTCTCTTCTTTTTTCCTTTTTATTCGGCCCACCTACAAACAGAGACAACATTTTTAGATTAATTAATTTTTAGTTAATTAACTTAAACATAAATTGTAAATGCTGCCTTGGAAACAAACTACAACACTACAATTATTAACTAAAAAAAAATTAAAAAATAAATAAAAAAATAAGAAAATGAATAGCTATATCAAAATAAAATAAAAAAACGAATAAAATGACACTTAACTAAAAATTAACTAAAAAATTAAACTAAACTTTTTTTTAAATAAATAAAAGCTACAAAAAATATTAATAAAACTATAATAAGACTAAAAAACTAAAACTGTGAATACACACATTTTCAGAATACACAAATTACATTTAAAGCAGTGGTTCTCCATCAGGAGGGCTCAGCAAATTTCAGGGGACACAAGATGATTTAAGTATTTTAAGTAATAGATGATTATTAATTCACTAAAATAATCTAATTTTCGAGTTAAAACATTTGAGAATCACTGATTTATAGATCTACAGAAACAAGGAAAATTCTCAGTCATTGACAAATTAAATTTTTGTCTTTACCTTACACAAAAATATTCCAGGGCTTTGGCAGACTTAGTATTTAGCACAAAAGTCATACTGCATTCATTTTGCTTTAAGTCAACATGAAACGCACTTATTTTATTCGTTAACTTGGCTAATACTTTGCCAAATGTCAAGAAGCTTTATCCCAAGATTATGTCTGAGCCTCTCTAAATTGTTGTTTTTTTTTTTTTTAAATGAGATTAGCTTTGCTGAGTACAACCAAGGGCATTGTTTATTCAAGTAAGCAATCAAGCGATTTCTAATGCTGCATTCATAAAACAGCAACATGAATGAATTTGTCAAGAATCAGCTTTTCCTTCAGGATAGTGTAATACCTTAGCATCGTGTTCAGCAAACCTCTGGAACATGTTTGCATAGATCTTCTTGTCACGCTCATGATGCTCACGAATCTTGCGCTGACAGATGGCAATCTGGCTGCGGGCAGCGCGGTTGAAGGAGTTAACTTGCAAAACTTTCCTGAAGTCCACCAGGGCCAGGCTGAACTCGTTGCGCAACAGACGCGCTTCACCTCTCCGATACAGAGCTTTCTCATTTTCTGGGTCCAACTCCATTACCTAGTAATGAAAACCAGTATGACACGGTAAGGAAAAAACAATTGAGACACATACTGTAGATGATTTTTTTGTTCACTGTTATCTTACTCTACCTTGTTGCAGTTGTCCACTGTTTGGGAATACTCTCGCAACCGCAGATAGCACAAAGCCAGATTCAGATGGGCCACTAAGAGCAGAGACTGGATGGCTTGTAGATGCTCCTTATCTGTACCACATTCCATCTCTAGCCAGTTTACAATCTGCTGGTACTGAATTACAGCATGGTTGTACAGTCCAGTCTGAATGCACAATATAAAGAAGGATGTCAATTACCTGACTGCTGCCATCAAAACAAGAACATAAGATGATCGTGGAAAGCATTTGAGCTCAAATAAAAAAAAGTACATCTTGAATTTATAGTCTTTATTTATAATAATCTTGTTATTTAGAATACTATACATGTATGTATATGTGCATATATGCATGTGTGTGTATATATATAGTGTATATACTGTATATATATATATATATATATATACACATTTTTAAGGGTTTGTCCATATTTGACCCAAAGTTGGGTTAAAACAACCCAGCATTTTTAGAGTGTACTTTTACTAATAAAAAAACTTCAGGCAGGATAACTCACACTACAAACAAATACTGTAAACATAGACATGACAAACAAAACCAGGAGACACAGATGATGATCATACAAAAACAAAGGTGACAAGGATGATGACAATCAGGTGTGTAGACAAGGGATGCTGGGAAGTGTAGTGAAGAGGCGGAGACAAGACAGACTGTGACAATATGTATGTATATGTATATATATGTATATATATATATATATATATATATATATATATATATATATGTATATGTATGTATATATATATATATATATATATATATATATATGTGTGTATGTATATATATATGTGTGTGTGTGTGTGTGTGTGTGTGTGTGTGTGTGTGTGTGTGTGTGTGTGTGTGTGTGTGTGTGTGTGTGTGTGTGTGTGTGTGTAAAAATATAATAATATATTATTCTAAATAACCAATATTATTATAAATAAACACTATAAATTCAACATGTTGTACATGTTATATATATATATATATATATATATATATATATATATATATATATATATATATATATATATATATATATATATATATATATATATATATATATATACACACACAAAATTATTTGCCCCCTTGGTAAATATAATCAAAGATGGCTGTCGAAAATAAATCTCTATTGTTTTTTTTGTTTGTTTTTTAAGAAAAAATCTAACCTTTAATTGGAGTAAAAAAATTAAAAGGAGAATTAGGAGAATTATTTGCCCTCTTTTATTAAATACTTTTTTCAATCTCCTTTTGCCAAGATAACAGCTCTGAATCTTCTCCTATAATGCCTGATGAGTTTGGAGAACACTTGACAAGAGATCAGAGACAATTCCTTCATACAGAATCTTTCCAGATTCCCTATCTGATGAAACAGATGAAACAAAAACAAAAAATAGCTTTTTGGCAGCAAACACTTAAGATGGGTTTGGTGCACACAAGGATAAAAAGTACCCCATGTGTACTATGAAATACTCTGCTGTATCTTTAATGCTGTTGGACTAATTTTCTGCCGGAGGTCCTGGACATCTTGTTCAGATACATGGCATCATGGATTCGATCAAATACCAACAGATAAAAGATCAAAACCTGACAGCCTCTGATAGAAATCTTACAATGTGCCGTGGTTGGATCTTCCAACAGGACAGTGATCCAAAAACAAACATCAAAATAAAAAACAGAAATGGGTCACTGAAACTGAACCCTATAGAAAATGAGTATGGTCTCTGATCTCTTGTCAAGGTTTCTCCAAACTCATCAGGCATTATAGGAGAAGACTCAGAGCTGTTATCTAAGAAAAAGGAGGTAGCAAAAAGCATTTAATTTTTACAGCCATCTTTGATCATATTTACCAAGGGGCCAAGTAATCCTGACCAGCACTGTATATATTAATCTTACTAATAACAATTATTATCAGTTTTATATATTTAGTATTATAAAAGTAATTACTAAATGCCTATAATATACAAAAGCAACTCAGCAGGCAAAAATAGGCATGTAACTATATAGTAAAGACAAAAGTGGAGACAAACCTTGAAAAAGTGCGTCCCTTTTTGTTTGACTAAAACAGCACGTTCCAATTTTTCATTAAGGTCCATTTCCCAGGATTCTTTGGCCTGAAATGTGAGGAATTGTCAATGTTGTATTTTTAGGTTTTCTGTCAGTTCTGACTATGACCATTAGAGGGCTCACTTTAACTGTATTCTGGTATTTTCCACTCCTTTTCAAAGATAGGCATGTTTGAAAACTTACTTTTTAACCTGACTAATAAATAAATCAATAAAACAATGATTAAATACTTGATTTTTATTTATATTGTATATACGTTATACATACATTTGTTTTGCAGTTTAATGCATAAAAAATATATAATGCAATTAACGTAGCTTCAGTTTTTTTGTTTTTTTGCAGCCCTACTGTATGATCATTCTATCATTCATTGCGCTTTGGGATCATTCAGAAAGCTTTTACTAAATAACATGGATCTAAAATGAAATATCTCACCTTTTCAAAGTCCTTCAGTGTCACTTCATAAACTAGTTCTGCATTTGATCCAATGTCATATTCTTTTTTACCCTCTTTGCCATAACCGTACCTGAAAGCATAACACTTGTTAAGATGGTGATAGTTATATTATATTTTATTATATAAACTGTTTTTTCCAAACAGTATGTACCAAACAAATAATCCAGCTCTTAATAAAAATTAAATATTTAGTAAATATTTAAAAATCTGAACAGAATGGCAATTCTTACCGGGGCTTTAAGTATAATAAACAGCATTCGCCCTTTTGGATTTTCTCCATGGCCCTGTCCACTCCAAAAGGAACCCCCACATCCTCTGATTCACCCACAACAAAGGTGACGTCCCGAGAGCTCAAATAACCGACCTCCACACCACCCCTTCAAGTGTACTAAGGCACAGAAACCAAACAGAATTGTATCCAAACGCATTGTCAAAGATTTGCAACCTATTACGAATATTAATAATTCTCAGACTTACCATGGACAGTGGCTCCTTCATTAGGACTGTTATAGCCTTCACCTTTGACCTTTATTCTCTTCATAATCCCACCATCTTCTGTAATCTTCTCCCCTCTGAAGCTCAGCAGCTCTATCTAATTGTGGGAAGCAGAACCATTTGTACTTTTAAATGTAACATACCAAAATAGGCTTTTTGTGCTCTGGATCATTGTATACACCACTTTGAGACAAATATAACCATGTGTTTCATCAACTTCAGGCACTTTTACGTCCCAGGGGATGATTTTTAATATATACCACATTTCAACTTTTTTTTTGTTATATTAAAGTCACATAAAAAACACTTTCTAAATGTCCACAGAGCCAGGAGTATCCAGGGCTAAAGAAGAAACACCAATAATATATCTCTACGAACTCTTCAAAATATTTTCAAGTTCATTTAAAGGGGTACTGCACTGTTGTATTTCACAGCTGGCTTTCAATAAAACTTGGCTGCCAATGCAGTTGAAAGGCAAAAAAAAGTTGGAAAACTGGGAAAACTGAAATAAACTTCCGTTCTGTCAGTTCTGCCCGAAGCAAAACGCTGTAGTATACAGGTAAGCTGTTGCCATACTGTTTCACTTTTACCATAATTAGGCCCCGTTCTTTGTGATCCCATGTTTCAAACTTTAGTTAGTGTGTAATGTTGTTGTTGTTAGAGTATAAATAATATCTGTAAAATTATAAAGCTCAGAAGTTAAATGCCAAGCAAGATATTTTATTTAACAGAAGTAGCCTAAATCAAACAGCCCGTTTGGACTACATCTCTCTACTCTTACGGTTATTTTCTGAAGTAAAACTGACGTAAAAATCATCTTTTGTGTGATGTACAATAAACTTTATAAAACTCATCAGTATATGTTTGATCATCATTCGGACCTGCAACCGAAACAGCAGACTTGTAGGCTTTAATCCATAAATGTTGGATACATAAGCAGATGACAAATGTGTTATAATAACCATAATCAAACTACTAAACTATACCTGTTCCATCTCTATACAGCACTCTGACTCTGCAGGCATTATTGTCTGACTCAAAATGAACACCTTTACTGAGAGTTTCTGATATTATCATCATTCTGTGACTGTGAGATTAAATTGTCCTGAGAGATCACTGTTGCCAACTATGTACTAAGGAAAGTAGCTAAGGCCTTCCCTAAAAGTCGCTAAATGTCGCTGGCATATTAATGACGTCATCACGTTGTACTTGCGTTCTGTCAGCCTAGTGCATTTTCTTTCTAAATTACTGCTCTTTTAATATAATATAGCCGAATGTCAAATAAAGCTGTTTTCATTTCCTATCTTTTTTGTTGTCAGACAATAGAACGAGTTACTATAATATATTGAATGATTAAATTTTTTTTATAGACCTATGTGGAACATTATCTGAATTGAGAGAGTTAGAGAACAGGATGAACTAAGCTCTGTGATAGTGTGTTACGGTAATAACAAGCACAAGAATAGAAATAAAATGAAAATGGTCGAACTAAATTCTTTAAATATCAAACAAAAGAAAAGCAGATAAGTGATAAGTCCATGGAAAAACACTGCTTATTTGCCTCTGTCAGCAGCCGCGCGCTCCTCTCAGCCATTAACTGAACAGGGAGACGCAGCTTGAGAGAGTGACGACAGAGAAAGCAAGACCTCAGCGCTCGCACGACTGTACTGGCAACATTATTTTGGAGGTTGAGGTTTGTCCAAAAAGTCGCCTAAATTGTCGCTAGTCGCTTTTGAAAAAATGTCCCTAAAGGGGTCTGAAAAGTCGCTAAAAATAGCGACAAAGGTGCTAAGTTGTCAACATTGTGAGAGACTGAGTAAGCTCATGAAGCTCCGCCCCCTGTGCCCCCAGCAGCAGCTCATTTGCATTTAAAGGGAACACACTAAAACAGCGCATTTTTCTGAGCAATTTAAACATGCTGTAAAAATAATCTGTAGGGTATTTTTAGCTGAAACTTCACATACATATTCTAGGGACATCAGAGACTTATTTTACAACTTGTGAAAAGGGGCATAATACGGGACCTTTAAAAAGTAGACAAACTTTTTTCAGCTAAGCCTTAATAAATTTTAAAGCTAGCCTTAATAACTGTTCTGTTAATAACCCTCTGCTGACCCAGACAAAACAAAGTTAAACTTTAAGTGCTTGATGTTCCTACCTCAAACACAAGTGTGGCATTGGGAGGAACCTTTGGTGGACTGCCAGCTGAACCGTACGCGTATTCAGGCTTACAGAGCATCAAACACACCTCTCCTTTCTGCATGGAACACACAGCAATATCCCACGCCTTGATGACCTGACCTGTGTGACAACATTACTTATGAATTCAATACTACTGTGAATGTTTTGCCATTATAAGATAAATGTAAGTAACTTTAATAACTTTATAAGTAAATGCGGTAACACTTTATTTCACAGTGTCCTTCTTACATGTTACATATTACAGTTGTAATAACTATAAATTATGCATAATGCAACTAACCCTAAATCAAACCCAAATCCTAACCCTAACCCTAGTAAACACATGTAGTTTATTATTGTTACTCAGTACTTAAATGTATACATACTCTGTAACACAGACACCTTAAAATAAAGTGTAACTGTAAATACTTCTCATTTTTTATATATCTGTTTTATTTATATTACTTATTATAAATAAATATTTAATAGTAAAACTTCATAATCCACAAATACTGAAAAACACTGAATAGTGCAGTATTTTATTTTCAAAAACTAAACAAAAAATTTGTTTGTGGCTCATTTTCATAGCAAATCATTTCTGTTAACATATTTACGACAAATTGTCTCTTTGGGAATGAAGGAGCAGATAATAAGGGAGGCACCACATGTCTAAACAACACCAGTGATTACACCCCTTAAACCACAAACATCATTAAACAGGATTTTCAGCCCTGCTCTTAAGTGAGAAATGTTGAATGAAATTGTCAGGTTCCATGACTGTTCCATTTAACAAACACTAATGACAGAGTTCTAACGAAATATTGACATGTCAGTGTAATACAAAGTATTTGCATGTGCAAACATAAAATACAAATGAGGCATTTAGATTATATTTCTTTTTTATTAAACATTATGTCATCTATTACAAAACGTACGAATTATATTTGATTTGGCGCTTTCTTAATTTACTTAAAAATTAACTAACACAGCCCAATTCTTGAACTTAATTTGTAGTTGATTTAAAGTGCAAAATAAAAGCTTACTTATTTGTGTGGGACTACATTAATATACATTTATATACTGTGTGTTTTGTTACTGTAACTGGCAGATGATTCAAGATGCTTTGCATGGGACTGGATAATGCAAATGTTTAAATAAAGAATATTATGTGTGTGGGGGGGTTAATGTGACTAAAGTCTAATTTTATTAAGGCTTACTCCTTTAAGTTTGGGTTTCTACTTCAGATATTTCAGTAGAGTTGGCAGTTTAATTTAAGGTTAACAAATCTATCAAAATTCATTGCATGGAACTGTCCACAACTGCATTAAGTTGAGCCAAATAATTGCACGCTAAACAGTGGCCAATATTATAATTAATGTATATGCTAATATACATATAATAGCATTGCACAAATAATGATTTATCTGTCTATTCATTTGTCACAATGGATTACTTTCATTAAAGAATAAATTTCCCTCTTACAACACTGTAAAAAAACATTTTTTCTTTTGTCATATCAACTTAAATAATTTATTAAGTTGAGATAACTTATTATTTTGAGTTTCTGATGAATACATTAATCTCCTTTATTGTATTAACTCACTTTTTCCAGTTTAATCAACTTAAAATCTTAAGGCAACCAGGTTACTTACTTTTTTAAGTTAAACCAACAATATTTTTTACAGTGTTATTTGTTTCAATAAAAACACATTCATTTTTAATTGACAAAATTAAATATGTAAAATAAATCTATAAAATCTATTACCTTTTCCCACATTGAAAACAAAAGGCTCCTTGCGGTCTAGACTTGAGTCAAACTTCTTTCCATTGAGTAGCCTGCCTGTGTAGTGGACAAACACCTTGTCCCCAATCATCGGCCTTTCCCCGTCCACACCATGCTGTTTCACAATCTGTAGAGGGAGAAAAAGTGAACAATCCGTCCTTACACCATACCTCATATTTATTTTAAATGAAAGGGTTAGTTTTTGGTTTGTTTTTTACTAGTGGTTGCAGACATTTTGACCCCACTGTATCATTCATGACTACAGTAACAATACAGAAATTGTAAAGTAACAGCTGTGATACAGAGTTAGTAATGACTGGGTTACCTTACACACTCCACGGTCACCGTTTGGAGTGACATCTGTGCCTTGGGAGGTAAAGACAGCAGTTGGGCACTGGTTAGTGGAAAAGATATCCTCTAAAGATGACATCTTGCCACTCATACATGCCCGTGTTGCCCTAAAAACAACAAACACACAATATTTGACTTTTTTTATCTTAAACAAATATTATAAGGCACTGCTATCTTCAGACAAATGCAAATGTTTGTAGTTAAATTTCCTCATATGGGGAATTTTCGTACAAAAATATGTTGTTATCCTTCTTATGTGATGCTGGCATGTTTTTTCCTTTTATATCAAACCTAAAAAAATCTATTTAGACATTATTACATCTCAAAGGTTAAATATAGCACAAGCTTAAATACTATACATCACAAATCAATACAAACGATTATGACATTGTGTTTGCAACATTTTTCACAAGATTGCCTTAACTGTTTTGTTTTTCTTCCTAGAAAAATTGCTAGTTGGTCCCTGTGTGTGTGTGTGTATGTGTGTGTGTGTACACTAAATCTTGTGTACGTGTGCGACGAAACACTATGTTCCTTTTATTCTATGTTCCTGGAACAAGTTCAGATTCTAGAGAAGGATGTCTTGTGAGATTTATGTCAGTAAACCTAGTAAAAAGGCACGGGAAGAAAACAGAACGGAGAAGGGAACATTCAGTCCGGTCCACGTTACTTGAGGCGATGAGATATTACAATGACTCAAGGCTCTCAATCCAAGACCTTCCTTTTGTTTCTAGACACACAACACTGAAGGTTACAGGAAATGTATACATTTCAAGAAAAGTGATATTAATGCTTAAGAGCAGATATAGCAGCACATGCCTAAATAAAGACAACAACAGAAATATCCATGTCTATTGTTTCAGGGACTTAACTTGAAAGCAGACAGCTCTGTGCCAAACTGATCATTGTACCTAACATATTTTTTTGCATTGAAAGTATAATATATTCGTCACAAATATTCACCTTACTGCACTCTCAGAAAAAAAGGTACAAAATCTGTCACTGGTGCTGTACCTTTTCAAAAGGTAAACTTTTGTCCATTTTAGGTGCTAATATGTACATTTTAGGTGCCAATATGTACATTTAGGTGCTAATATGGATATTTATTTGCTAATATGTATATTTTAGGTGCTAATATGTACATTAAGGTGCTAATAAGTACATTTTATGTGCTAATATGTATATTTAGGTTCTAATATGTACATTTTAGGTGCTGCTAATATGTACATTTAGGTGCCAATATGTACATTTTATATGCTAATATGTACATTTAGGTTCTAATATGTACATTTAGGTGCCAATATGTACATTGTAGGTGCTAATATACTTTTTAGGTGCCAATGTGTACATTTTAGGTGCTAATATGGACATTTTAGGTGCTAATATGTACCATTAAGGTACCAATATGCACCCTTTAGGTACAAAAACTTACCTTTTGAAAAGGTACAGCCCCAGTGACAGCTTTTTGACCTTTTTTTTCTGAGAGTGTGCATGTGAGTTTAGGGTTTATGTCTTGGAAAGGGAATATGGCAGAGTGAAAATTAAGAGTCCAGGCTATGTGACGCATCTACAGAAATAGTCTACTACCATCCTAGCTAACAGCATTGATGTGGAAATCATTCTTTGAGCACGAGTTAGTCTAAAAACCTAAGATGAAGGCCGTGAACATGCAAGTCAACAAGAGTCATAAAAACAATTGCAATTTGATTAAAAGGCTCTGGAAGCCTTTTCACTGTAATTGAAACAAATTTGATGTTGTTAAACAACTACAAAAAAATGCTAAGTAAAAACGTCTCTGGTGTTGTTAGTGTGTTTTTTTCTGCTTTTGACGTTAACAAATTTAACTCAATTCTTCTGATTCTAAATTCTAACAACTGAGTGCTTCTAAAAATATCTTTCTTGGAATCAAATTTTATGAAGTTCGTCTAATAGATCTTACTTAAAAGTCAGCCATACAACATAAAGATTATGTGCACTTCAACTAATTGTTGCATTTATTAACTTTACGTGCCTGTTTTATTCACTGACCACTCATTTGATAACTCATCTGTCTGTATCTCAATTCATACTGGTCTGTCATTGTTTGTCTAACTGTGTTTGGCTCTATGCCTGGCTATCTCTTCATGCTTTTCCAGCCAACTGTCCTTAAGACTTTCTCTCCAAGTGATCGACTCATTAAAGGTGGTGTGACTCCTCTAAGCTCTTATTGGAGCTCCGTCTCAGATGTCCGCAGTGTGGGGAGATTGCAACAGGCATTCCTGTTACAAAGATGAGCTTTCAGAGACAGTTGACTCATTCCATCCTTGAACATACCGTCCACATTCAAGCACACCGTGCACTCACAGATTCCTAGCTAATCACCTTGTCAGACACCCGAACTCTTTCTGCACTGATGACATACACACTGTCGCAAATGGTAAACATCAAAATGCAATTATCTGTAGAGAACGGTGGGTTTTTTCAGTCTCTGTCACTGAATTCAAGGGTGTGACCCACGTAGACAATGAAGGAAATCAATCTAACACCCAATATTCAGTTGATGGTTAACGTTCATTCTGGACAATGGTAAATTCAATCATATTTGGCCCTCCCAGACCGAAATACATGGTTATGCCACAACAAAAATGGATTTTCTGTGCTTGTTAAAGTCACAAGAATTAAGAATTAACAAAAAAACAAGTTATAATCTAAACAGATTCTATGAAAATATGGTTAAAGCAGAGAAGCGTAAAGTTCTGAGCCATATCTGGTCAGTGATAGTATAACGGTAAGTAGGGGACATGAAGTGACATCATTTACAAAAATGAAAACCTGAGGAGTCACATCTTAAAGTAAAAGGGAAAGGTAGAAACATTTTCAATCCATAAGCATAAGCAAATTTCTCATTTTCTGTCTCTGATGGATTCATGAGAAGAGGCTCTGTGAAATAGTAAGGAAAAGTGTGTATACAAAATAAAGAAATATAAATTCAATGAGTTCTCTCGTTCTATCGCTTCGTTTCCTCCATACATCTCAGACGCAACTACAGGCTGTTAAACACATTGCAATATGCAAATGAAGTTTTCTTTCCAGCATTAGTATTTATCCATTCATTTTATTTTTACAATAAAAGGTCACAAGGCGATTTGACTTGATTTTAGAAGAAAATGCATAGCACAAGGAGAAAACAGGCTTTTTCTATTATAGTCACCATAGAAAGCTGTCTTAAGTCTATAAAAGGTAGTAAATGTGATGGATACAGAAACAAAACAAGCATGAAATCTAGACTTACAATATTTCCCTTTTGTTGCCCGTTCCTCTCATGTGTTTGACCATATATCCGTCCGTATACAACTTCAGTCTTACCGGCGAATACAACCTGTGCCTAGCGGCTTAAAGAGGAATAAGCCCGCCCTCTCAGCGCGAGAGTACTAGATGTTCTACCGACAGTGTTTTACACTTCTCCACACCAATAATCATCAACACGATACGCCTCTACGAGACATTTGGACAGGGGAAATGAAATGAAACTACAGGAGGAGGAGTAAACGCGGGGGGAGGGCAATGTAGTGTAAAAATTAAGGGCAGGCCTTGGAAACTGTCCACAAAGTAACACAATGTTCCGGCTGTACTGTAGCTCGCGCTGATGAGAACACAGTGTCCTAGTAGACACCCTGACCCGTAACCCGTTGTGTGCTGACTGAACAGCTCAAGTTGGGAACAGCATGTACAACCACACAGTCAGAGCACTGCGATACGCGGAAAGAACAACACGACTATATTATTTTTAAAAACGTGTAGGTTTAAAGTGATATGATGCATTGCAAAATAAATAACTAATTATAATTACGGTAAAACTGAAAGCTGAAAGAAATGGACTGGGAAAATACAATGAAGACGTTTAATGGATGCATTTCCACATATGTTACACTTCCCATAATATTATAGGTGATGATGAAAAAACACATGATGAATTAATGTTCATCAGAATAGTTTCTATTAATCATGTCTAAACACCATCAGGGTAATACAAAACACCAAAATAACACTATAAGCCTGAACATTAATAGCTTTAATAGGTTTAACTGGTTACCAAAATCAAACTTTTTTAATTGAATTAAATATAATCAAATGTTATGCCCCATTCAGTGGTCTCTGTCTTTTCTCTTTCTTTTTTAAGGAAACTTTTTTGTTTTTAAACATACTGTAAATGTTAACATGCATTGTATTGTTGAATGTAATATAGATTTTCACATCATTATTTTCACATTTCCAATGTCATTTTCAAATCATTAAGTAATATGCCTACTTTTGACTTCCATACGGTATTTTACAGTAAAATTAAATTTATTGTCTGCTAAATACATATTTCACTTTGTATTGTAAGGTAACTTTACCTTTTAACAGGTTTTAATTAAAGAATATTTGTAATGATTTTTGTTTAAAGTCAAAACTAATTTTTGAAGTGTGTAAAGAAATGTTTTTTTCTGTATGAAGATGATGACAAGCTATGCAGTATTTTCAATAAGTTATATTTGGATTTTATGAATGATTGATTGATTAAATGTAATGATTGATTGATTAAATGTAAATTATAATTCATAAATTATTAAATTCATATTCAAATCCAGCCTTTATAGTTAGTATGCCAAATGTTGAATAACAGCAGCGCTGGGCGACATGTTACCTGCCTCAAAAACCTCTCAGGCTGCAACAGTAACAAAATGTTCCCGATCCATTCACCAGAGCAACTAGAGGTGTCAGCAGGAACACAATGGCATATGTGATTATCTTCATTTAAAGGGATTGGTTTCCCTTTTCAAGCCTGATTTTTTTTATATATAATCATTTCAGATGGAAAGTTAATCAAGAGTAGGCTATGAGTGTCAGTACAGATGGGCTCTGTTTATTAAGATTCTCTGCAGATAGGTTAATCCATTCCAGAGACATGCTATTTAGCTCTTTTTTATTTATTGGATTTATTTGTAATATTGAAATATTTAGAATAAATAGTACATTGTCACATATCTCTAATATTATGTCATACAGACCTTTTTAGCTTTTTAACTGATTATTAACGTATTGCATGGAAAAGAGTAGAACTGTTACCTCTCGTTTGGTAGTCTTAGCAGCAGGGATCTGTGACAGAGCTAATAATGTGAAACTGCTCAGTACTGATGGCACAAGAAAACAAGTGGGGGGTTTTCAAGGATAAGGATTCAGATCAGGATGTCACGCTGCCAACAAGGTCCAAAGTGGGGACACTCCATATAAACTTGTTTGACCTTTTTTCCTGTTCGTGTTCAGTGATCATCTAGCAGATCAAAATCGTCTGTAATAATTTAATTCATCAGCAGCATTTTTCCCCCATTCTGACATGGAAATTAAATGTTAAAAACCCCCATTTGTGGTCAAGTTTTCAATATACTGGCATTTGGTGATACTAAATGACATCCTTGACTAAAGGCTTTGTGGTGATTCAGAAAATGATTAAGGTTTTCTTCTGTCAGAGGTGAACAGCCAGTTGTGGTTTCATTTGCATTGAAAAAAAAATCGAAATGAAAAGATGAAATGAAAATAGTTTGTAAATTTCATTCATGAAAAATTAATTTACTCTTAAAGTATTACTAGGCTACATATAAACTAATTTAAGCAATGTAGTTAGAGATTTAGATCTATTAAAACCTCTGTAGCTTGTGGTTTAACCACTGAATATAATTTTGACTCATCCCCACTCCATAAAAAAGAACAAAAAATGCATTTAGAGCAATTGAGGAATGAATGAATAGTGCTGGCCCATCACAACCAGTCACTTTATATCCTGGTATGTTTGCATTAATCAGATTTAATTTATTAGCATAGTTGAAAAATTGGAGATTAAAAAATTAAATAACCTAACTAATTAGCACATCATATCCTATTTTGTATGTGTTACAGTGCTGGCTTGACTTTATAATCCAGATTCAAAGAGGCTTTATGCATATGAACGATTAAATCACATTTAATAAAGATCAGGAACCCTACAAGTAGCACAAAATGCAGTAAATACACATGATGAGGAACAGGTAAGACACTGATCAATGAATAACTAGGTAACCAAGGAAACAGGAGCTAAACACACAGGAACTGAACACAGGCAATACAAGACAAAAAAAATATCAAAATAAAAGTTCATGAACAAGGACAGGGAATTGTGACAATTTGAGATTTAAATTAGCTACTAAATAATTAGTGCGTCAAACAAATCAAAGTCGTAATGTTGTAAAATCGGAGACCTCCACAGTTTACTTTAAGTGGTATAATGTCCAAAAAATGTATACTGTTCTATACGTAGCCTATACTACACTTGTCCATTATCTGCAGAGCATATATAGTCCAGACATGTAAAGTGACAGGTCTTAGGGTTTAAATAAGCATCTGGCGTGTTCATGATTTAAACTTAAATAATACTTTTTATTTTATTATTTTTTATTTATTTAAGCAGGCCTGCAATTAAACTTGGCTCATTTTTTGTTAGATACTGACTTTAAAATGAGCATCACACTTTCACAAGCCCTATACTTTCATAAGTACAACTTCTCTGTTCTTTTTCCACCCCTCGCTGAAGGGCACAGTGTAGCCTATTATTACTCCACGCTGATTTAGATGTGTAGAGAGACTATCAATAATCTGCACTGTGATGCAAAACACTCAAGAGGTCCCATGATTATTTGGCAAATGTATAAAAAAGGACATTATAATGGCACAAATCAAAGTTTGTTCAAATAATTCCTATTTTTTGTAGGCTATATATTTAATCTTACAGAATGTGACCAAATTTAACTAAATTAGGCTATATCCAACACTTTTAGAAGTTACAGTTGCATTTATGGCTCCTATGATAGGCTACAAATGTTAACATTAAACAACATTTAATATAGGCTAGGATATTGGGGATTGTGCATGGAAAGCGATTAAAAGAACAGCATGCAATAAGGAGTGATAGGAGATTCACCTTGTCGTCAAAAATAATGTCGATTTTATTTATTTTTTTTTTGTTCATGGTAACAGTCAAGAGAATAGTCCTGTTCGCTTATCCACTGGATTCTCAGATCAATAGGTCCGTGCGTCAAGAACTAAATGTTCTAGTTCACAGTGGCACGTGCGGTGGAGACTCTGGTAGAGAATTGACTCATCCGTGCAACGGAGGTAAGAAATCGTACTGAACTTGACAAACCTGGTTGACAAACGCGTCGTCTGTTTTCAGCCTACAACCACTACATTTAACACAAACGTCTGGGATTACTGTCTTTATTCGCCCGAATGTATAGACCTAGGAAAAAACGCGAGGTAAAAGTCTTTTATAACCTTCTATACATGCATTCTATAAAGCTACTTTGACAAAAAACAGGAAATTTGTATAACTTAGAAATATGATGTATTTCATTAAGAGGTTGGGTAATAAAAAAAGTCTAATAATAATTAAAAAAAGCATTTGCTTATCCTTGCGAGCTGTTTAAGAATTATAGTTTTATGCAAGGTTGTGTTTTTTCTTTCACTTTGTTTCTATGTCAATTAAATGATGCAGCCTTTGTTGTTGTCGTGACAACGTGTCTTGTCTTCTCGTTATCTTTTCTTTTAGACCATCCTCTTTAAGTTTTCTACATTGGTACAAAGAAAAATTCCAACAAAATTAACTTTTCAATAATAAGTGTGCAGTAATATCCCTTCATATGCAAACAAAATATATTTTGACACAAATAATGATACAAAATTAGGGGTAAAATATTTTTTCTTTTGAGGGGGGGGTGCTCTGAATCTATAGTTCACACAAGAAAAGAGCTTTAGTTAGATAGGTGAAGTCTATGTAAGATCTTGAATTGTATTAAACCATGTCTAAAGAAGAAGAGTGAACCCTTTGTTATGGTTCTTCCCATTGCCAGTCTGCATTCCAAGGTCTAATGAAACATCACAGAAATAATGAAACTCTAATGAAACATCACAGAAATGTATAGAAGTATTCTCTATCTGTAAGATGACTTTTGGATTAAAAGTGTGAAAAATAAGCTTTCCATTAAATCCATGAAATGTATTATCAGTGTAAATTCATTGTATGTGAGTGCAAGTTATTTATCAACATCGAAACAATGCCAAACCAAAGGTGTGTGTGTGTTCTTTAGTCTGAATGTATATCTTGCTTTTATGGAGAGTGAGAGGGAGGGTTCATGAGAGGCTAACCAGTCATCAGGAAGAAAAACAGAACAGAATGTGCAGTACTAATCTGGGCGGAAAAAAACATTCTGTGCCGTGTGTGGTAACAGACCATATTCACATTGTCTTGCAGACAAATATACATGGAACATAAGAATGAGGAAAATATATGTTGGTTTTTCAGTGGGATTCTCTTTTCATTTCAAAATTACGTAAGTACAACAATAAATGTAAATGACAAAACCCCAAGAGTTGGAGTATGAAAAGGGTGAGGAATGTAAACATACATGCAATACGTACTGACCTGCCTGTGCCTAGTGAGACAAAAATAAAGGCAAGCAGCGTAATGCTCTTTATTTGAATACGAGGCAGCCGTGTTACATAACTCCCCTGGTGTTTACTTATCCAAAACAAAGGCTGAACTATTGACCCCTATAGATTTCACCTAAATGAGTTTATGAGATCTGACACACATATGAGCCCATATTTTGCTAATTAAAGGGTCATAATATCTATTACAGCTCATACCACCAAAATAACATACAAAATAATAATAATAGGCCTAATATGTGTGTGTGTGTGTGTGTGTGTGTGTGTGTGCTTATAAACAATATAGAAAAATATATATATAAACAATAGGCATACACAAATGTACCTATTTATGAATAAAAATAGGCCTATTTAAATTATTTGCAAATTATATCTATAACTAATAAAAACAATGTTGAATATTCTGCTGAGTAGACCTGAAATAGAAGGTTGCGATCATTATCCAAGAGAAGAAAATGTACAGTATGGTAGGCTGATTTATAACTGTGCTTGACCTATTCATCAATATTCATCATTAGACACTTCCATGTAGCATTTAAATACTGTTATCTCAGGTGTGTGATGGCTGTTTAAAGAGAAGAAATGTAGCGCACATCCTATATTGTGTAGGCATGAGAGATTTTCATTTGACGTCAGTGTTGATGAAGATGAAGAGAACCGGAAGTGCTTCACATGTAGATTAGCTCGCGAGGGCCTGTGGTGGTGGTTACTTAGCGCGCGTTAGCAACGAGGTGTTTAGTAGCTGTGCAGCGTTTAGGCAAACAAAGCTGATTTACCGGTAAGAAAACGAAACCTCAGTTATTAAGTTACCTCGAGTATATGTATAATGTGCGTATAACCTATTAATGTAGACGGATTTGCTCATTTAAATCAGTGATATGCTATTATTGCTTTAATGCCGTGTCGTGTAGGCCTGTAAACGCTTATGTTAGCCTTTTAGCTTGGTAACTTAGCTACTTGAATGTATTGTTTAACAATCTACTTGCTTTAAATTGAGTTAGACTTTGAATGTTAAAACACTGGCTTCCTTCAAACAGTTTTACTCGATTTTATTTTATTTGTCCTATAAATATACATTTTAATTAGCTTCAGAACTTCGGTGAGTGATCCAGTGTTGGATGCTAGTGTTTTCATTGTTTCCAAATGTATAGCCTCTCTGTAGTTTTTTTTATTGTGCTACATATTAAAGGTAATAGTTAATACTTTTATCAACCAGTTTTGATTGTGTATTTATAATATCGGTGCTATGGTCTTATTTCTTGCAGTTTTTTAGGTGTGGAGTTTAGTTCGGAATTGGTGAAGACATGGGAGGTAACTTACGTCTTTATTACATTATTTTCTAAAATCCACTTAGCTATGAGCCATTTTACAATTTATTGACATTTTTTCTTAACAAACAAACAAAAGTGGGATAGACGTATGACAACTAATAATACAAAACATAGAAATTACTTGACTAAACCTTATTTTCCCTGTAGACCCTTTCCCTAAGCCGTGACTGTCCACTGGATTGTAAGGTCTACGTTGGTAATTTGGGCAACACTGGTAACAAGACTGAGTTGGAGAGAGCATTTGGCTACTATGGTCCACTGAGGAGCGTATGGGTGGCCAGAAATCCTCCCGGCTTTGCTTTTGTGGAGTTTGAGGATGCCAGAGATGCGGCTGATGCTGTGAGAGAACTTGATGGAAGGTAAGAATATCTGTTAAAATTCGGGAGCAAAGTCTTTTAGAACAGAAAAAGATTAGATTATACTGATCAAAGGGATAGTTCAACTTTAAATTTGATCACTTATGAGTTTCTTTGACCCAAAAAGATAAACATGGAAAGTATTCAGACCCCCTTAAATTGTTCACTGTATATGAAAAAAAAATGATGCGCACAACAAAATTACTTAAAAATGAAAACGGTGTATAAAATATATGCATAAACAATTATTGTTTTAATTTTATTAATTACTGATACTGATACTGCTATTTATTGCTTTGTTTTCTCAAGTGGTTGGACTGCATGATCTTGAAATATGTGGCATGCTTTGTCCACAAATAATTTTTATAACCCTTTGTTTGTCTTCTTCAGAACACTATGTGGTTGTCGGGTGCGAGTTGAAATGTCCAGTGGTGAAAAACGATCAAGGTATCGAGGACCACCCCCTTCTTGGAATCGCCGCCACGTGATGATTCTAGACGCCGCAGCCCACCTGCTAGACGTCGGTACAGTTTTGATCTGGTCTTGATCACCTTGAGCTACCTTTGACCCATTACATTTTAAACCCATTCAGTTATAGGCAGAATGATGAGCCTAGGTGTGGAGACTGACAAACCAGCATCTTTTCATAAATTTGGGAGAGTTGTTCTAAACCTTCCCCTCGCTATGCTTGCCCTGATAAGTTTTCAACGGTTGTTTTGGTTAACCAAGCTTCATTCCCCTAACTAATGTCCATTATTCTAAATGACTGCATTGAGATTAGGGATATTCATTTACTTAAATTGTAGTCACAGATTTCCTGGAATATTATTTTCCCCATTTATACGATTTTTCCGTCCTGAAAAGTAGAACCCACGTGAATTGTATAAATCTGAGGGATTAAAAAAAATGTGGCTGGTTACATTATGATGATTGGAATCGTGAAATAGCCTTAAACAAATAGAAAATAAACTGCAAAATGTTACGTTTTCTGACCCCATTTATAAAATGCACAAATTAATTCTTGACAGCGCTGCACAAGCTGGCGGCACCATCTGCGAGACACCCATAGCATGTTAGCCAGGGGTTCAAAGCGTCAAATACAAGTAAAAATAAGCATTGAAATTTTACTTGGCTGTTGCCTGGTAACCTTTTCTTAATGGATTTTGACAATGCATGGCTTGGAGAATGTGATCTGGCCTAATGCGATCATCAAATCAACAACATTTGTGCTGCATGTTTTGGAGTAAAGCCAAAGCACGGCATTTAAATTCATTTTCGAATTCGCACTAAATGCTATTCTGCACTTTAAGGCAATGTGCGCCAACCGCCTTCGTAATGAGAATCGTTTATAAATCTGTTGTCTACAAGGTCTTCCTGCGGTTTTCCTTCAAAATAAAAGCTCTGATGGTTTAACATTTGAAAGCCAAAAAACTAGGACCACTATTAATGATTTTTGTTGTGCTATAAAATATAATAATTACAATTTTATTCATTATTGAATATTGTATATATATTGTATATATATTGTGTATATATATATATATATATATATATATATATATATATATATATATATATATATATGTACAATAATAATAATAATATAGTACTTTTTTATTTTACAGATTTCTTTATTAATTTGATTGAAAACAAAATTATAATAATTGTTGTGGGTGTCAGGGCCTGGTTGCATGAAATCCCTTAAGTTAAGAAAACACAAATTTATACTGTTAAGGGTGCCTTAGTGAAACATGGGTTGCAGGAAAGTAAGGGTCCACTTAAGGAACATTAAGGCTGTTAAAGTATTATTTCCCTTAATTGCTTAAGTTATGTTATGCATTGCAACAAAGTTCTTAGTGATAATTTCACCGTAAAATTATTTTGTGCATTGCAACAAAGTTCTTATTGATAATTTCACCTTAAAAAAAATTAAGGGACCAAAACAGGATAGCTTTTTTGTCTTTGGTCCAGTTTGGCTTAGATTTCTTGTTAATAGTACTTTAAAGCATTAACACACAGGACTAGGCACAGAGCGTGCTGCGGCTAAGACACTGGATGCATCATTCTGTACTTCCATGCTTCAGTTCGAGGCGGCAAAATAAGTCAATTTAATAACTATACAGACAAAGTGGCGCTGATGCGTGGGTAAAGTAACAAGGAGGTGGACAAAACTGTGATTTGCACGGCAGGATTTAGAGCATCCACCAGTAACGTCAGCTGGACACCACCTGCGTGTGTACACTCATCGAAAAAATGTGCTTGAATTTTAGATGCTCTGTTGTCTGTCAGACCCTCTTTAATAATCTCCATAACATTTGTAGTTGTAATTGTAGCTATATAGCTTATTAAATGATAAATTATAAAATGTTTTGTTCTTTTTATTGTGGAAGATTTTGTGTGTATATATTATATAGTGTGTGTATATATAGCGAGATTTTGTAACTATAGCAACTGCTTCTCCATTGCCATGTTTTGCCAGAAACTATCGCAAAATGCATAAAATAAACACTTAGGGGTTAAAAACACTTAGATGGTTAAAGCCCAAAGTATACACTGGCTGTCCACGTTCCATACTCTCCGTTTGACATTTTTTGTCATCAGGAGGGACAGCCAGGCACACTGTCAACGTGCTGCCCAATGTTTGTGTCCACATGGACAGTGCGTCTACAACAGTCCACTATCAAAGTTCTGGCTCTGCACTTTCTTCTACACTTAGGGCCAAAAGAGTATACTTTAAAAAGCTCACACACTCAATTGTGCGCGACTCAAGAGTGGAATGTGGAAAATGAAGTATACCTCGGCCTTAAGACGTTTGTTGCAACGCACTTAAAAGAAATCCCTTGCTTCAGGGATGTTTGTTTTCCCCTTTTAAGTCATACCATTAAGATGTTTCATGCAACCTGGCCCAGCTGTTCCTTCTTTTTTTGTCTTTAGCAGATCACATGACTTATTTCCAAAGAATCTTCTCATTGTTTGGGTTTTATGTCATTTTTCTATTTATATTAATGAAGTTGACCACCCCACCCCCCCTTTCAGAGACATCACCAAGCCTCTACTCATCTACCTCTGAGTCAGTCAACTAGCCCTTTCAACATCATGTGACCAGCGTACACCAATCAGCTCACATGTTCCAAGCATGGCCACCAGCCCATTGGTTCCTGAGCATGCCTCTCTCAGGCTCCTTCACCTCCTCCAACGTTAACCCTGATCGGCAAAACCAACCACGCCACACTTACTACCAATCAACGGGTCTTATGCCCCTCCCCAAATGTCTACATGACAACATATCCTCAGCAGTCCTCATCTAACTGACATCTTCAGCCACTACTGTATAGCTGTTAACATCTAGCAACCATCTGGCAAAATCTCCCCGCAAATTACGCCCTCCCTGATCAGCATTCAGCTTCACTGCATCATAACTAGCTTGTTGAAAACAGAATAGTAAGTTAATGCCTTTTCCTCCCGCTTAATGACATTGATTTGTTTATTTGGTGGTTTTGAGGTATGAACTTTTTTTGTTATGGTAACTTGATTTACAATATCCAAAGAGTATCTCCCCTTCAAAGCAATACATTTATATCCCTGTGTTTCAGTAGTTTTCATACTGAAACCTTTTTGATCAGTTCACAGAGGTTTGGCAAATAAAAAGCCTGATCTGGAACTGCTAAAAATTGGTTCACCCATAATGGGTTTCCTAAAACATTCACTGAAGGCAGATTATTATCTGTTCTTGAAAAAAAAAACTACAATTGTCATTGCGTGGCGCTTCATATGTCATGAATATTTTTGACCACATTGACCCCTGACTTGTCGGTATATCTTGCATCTATGTCTAGGTCTCCCAGGAGGCAGAGCTTTAGCCGTAGTCGGAGCAGGTGAGCTACTTAAATGTTTTCAGAATCCTACAAAAGTATTGGCATAACCATTTTTCCTGACATCACTTATATTTATGGCTATTCTTATGGATATAGCTCTGTAACTTTACCCTGCATCTTTTCTCATTTCTGCAATTCCTTAGCAATGCGAGTAATGTTAAACTCATTTAAGTGTATTTACTTTTATAGGTCCCTTTCCAGAAGAGGAGAAGAGAGAGGTCTTTATCTAATGATAGAAACTATAAACCTTCAAGGTCTTTCTCAAGATCACGCAGGTAAATTTATACTTTTTTTTAGTAGTAGTGTAATAACACAGCTGGAGTATTACGCTCATTGAATTTGTCTCGTTTCTTTTCTTTTCAGTCGTTCACGATCCAATGGTCGGAAATGAGAATTGTTTAAGTCCAGCCTTGTCAGAAAGCATGTCTGTGCGTTCCTCCTCAACAGACTAAGATGATGGGAAACAATGGATTTGTTTTTCGTTTCGATTTTTTTTTTTTTTTTTGGCCCCAAAGTCTTTTTAAAATGTGTTTTCCCTATAGCATTCTGAGGATCCTTTTTTACTTAAGATATCTGTGCTTAATGGGTAGCAATGGTTTCATCCTGCCTAAATGCCAGGAATGTAATTTTATGCTGTTTGGGCAGTGAAAGGTTCTGAATGGAGTAACTAATGTCTGTTGATCATTTGAAACCAATTTTGTATGCTTTTTTTGTTTGTAATTCCATTAAAAAGTTCCTTATGAATTCACTGTATGACTCCTCTTTGCTCAACAATTCACTTTGATTAGCAATGACATTAGTTATTGCATTAGGTATCATGAACTAGCGATTACATTTCTACTGCATGTATTAATCTAGCTTATTATAATTTCCATGTTTAAATGCATACAATGAATAATAGATTTATGAATTAACACTAACTTATAATTCTGCATTAATAGTTTTTATGCAATGCATTAATGTTAATTAATTGAACCTTATTTTAAAGACCTTTTTTGAAGAACAACCCAGACGGGTATTTCAAGGTAAAAAATAAAATATAGCTTAACATAACATTTTCTCTTTTTAAGTAGTCTGGTATTGAGAGTTAAAAATTGTAAGGTTAATGATTTGCAAGTACAAAAACTTGTCTGAGTTGCACTTGAACAATCAGCAACTCTCTTTATAAAATGTATGCTTACCGTTCACACTTAACATGCGATGCAATTTGTGTCAACAATACAGGAAGTTGAGGGTAGCAGCGAAAAGGAAGCTACAAAAGAGATACTTGAGCAACTTAGTGTTAAGCTGTGCGCTCTGCTAAAAACCCCAAGACTGCTATGTAGATGGATTCTTGAAGGATTACCAGAAGGTAACATCAGTTTATCATGGTACTTTCCTAGCGTCACAAGTTTTTAGAGGGCTGTCGTTTGCATTGGAAATGCAAAGTTTTATGAAAATGATGTAGTTATTATTAATAATTAGTAGTTATGTTATGATTATATTTAATCATGTTATTTAGTTTTAGTTATAAGTGGAATGTGTTTTCACATTGCCATCTGAGTAGTTTGTTGGTGTCGCATGCATTTATTGGTCTTTTGTGATAATGTCAAGACAGAATCTTTTTCTATCTGTCCAACAATATGTGCATTTACCGTTGCATTTAAGTTTTTATTCCTCTGTTGGATTTAGATGATTACAATAGTTGGAAAGGTGTTTCATCATTACTCATTTGTTTTCCATTTAGGTTTTGAGATGCTTTCATAAGTTGTTATATATTGTTACTAAAACTGCCTAACGTAAAACGGTAAAATTATGCACATGCTGAATGAAAGGAGAATGCCTTTAATGACTACTGTAGTTGTAGAGCATAGTGGCAAGATTTTGAATGATGACAAATGTGGTGTTTTGACACAGTTGTTTTATTGAAAATATTACTCTTGACCTTATATTTATCTAGTATCTACTTATATCTAGTTTGTTAGGGTGCTTTGAGAGCACATGCGTGACATTTGTTATGAGTCATACAAATGACGCATCACTTGCGCTCTATGGTTTCTTTTTTAGTTGTGTGAAAAAAGTGTTAAAGATGTTTAGAAATGACTTATCCCCATTGTTTGTTTCATTAAATGAACATATGAACAGCCATGTCAGGTAGAAGATCCAAGAAGAACCAGAGACTTGGTTCATCTCGCCGAGGTCCTAAAGGTCTTAACAGAAATATTGAGAAAGATGATGATGAAGATGATGGGTTTCAGCAGATTGCAGAGAGTGGGGATGGGCAAAATGAATTTCACACCCTCACTGATTACCATTCAGCCCAGTTTGATCTTCCACCAAGCTCAAGTATTGATCAACAAACATCTGTGTTAGAATGTCCTCCACATGCAAGGAGTCTAAAGGATTCGCTCATGGAGACTGAACTGCCAGAACGGAAAAGAAAAATGGGATCAACTCGCAAGAGTGCTGGTGGGTTTAAAGTTGAGAGGAAACTTGAGGTGAGGACCACTGAAGATTTAGATGAATATGTAACTCAATCAAACACATCAGCCTCTGAAGAACAAAATCCATCTCTCACAGAAGACGAGCAATCAAGGTCATCAAGTTTTTCTTCTAATTTATCCCTTCAAGCTGAAAGTTCTGGCTTGGGAGGGGAACCTCTGAGCATCTGTTATGGTTGTGGTTTCAGAAAATGAAGAAAAAGATGCAATACACCATCAAGAAATAACGTCTCATTCATATGGGGTAGTTAGTGATACGCCTATAGACAAGGCAATGGGGGTATCTGTCTATTCTGCTGCTTCTACAGTAGCTGAAAGTGATTTGTTGCAGGAGGATTCAGTCATGTTTAATGAACTAAAGACATTGAGTCGCCAAGAAACCCCATTGGCCTACGCCTCTGGTCAAAAAAGAAAGATGGGATCAACCCGTAGGCCTCTCGGTGGGAAAAACAGTGAAAATGTAGGTTTGCAAGAACATTCGAGAAAGCATGACAGAGAATGAAAGGAAAGCAGAAGTCATCAGACGCAGGAAAGTTCGGCATGTCAGAAAAGATGGTGCAAACGTGGGATGATGTGGCAAGAGATGATCCATCGTCCCACACAGAATCATCTTTGGTTTCAAATCAGTCTCTCTGGCTAAGAGAGCTGAGGTGAACAAAACTGATGTTTCGGCTGGAACTGAAACTATGAACCAGTCAGTTGTTTTTCCCCTTGCTGATCCAGAAAAGTCCCTACCTGAAACATCTAGCCACCATGGTACTCTATTACTCAACAAGGGATTGGAATTTAAATTTGGTTCAAACACTGAGGATTTTGTTGTTCCAAATAAAGTTTTGGAAGAAGCAGGAAGTAATTTAAAGTGATGACAATCAACATGTGCCTGATACAAGAAATTATACAAACACATCTCACAACTGTAGAGATGTAAACACAGTAGAAAGCAAGGAGGTTCTAAAGCAGAAAGAGGAACCATCTACAAACAATAAAATGAGTAGTTTATCGCCAGGACAGGATGCACAATTAGAGGAACTTGTGTTAAATTCTGAGAATTCGCCTTCACTAAGCCATAATAACAACTTTGACCATTCTACAGCTCAACTTGTAGATGGAGGAAATAGCAGTTTTGATGTGCCTGCGTCTAATATTAGCCATGCTATACTGACAACCACCAACTCACCACATGAGATGAGTGATACTGTTAAAGAAAGCCAAGAGATTTATGTGGAAATGAAACATGAAAATAATGTTAGTGATGCTGCTTCAATGACATGTGATTCTCTTACTGATTTAGAGTGTGATGAAAGAGGTCCAGTCCAGGGTGATGCAAGAGATCACATTGTAACACAAATAATTATGGAAAGTAAGAAATATTAAAGAAGATGGAGGAGAGAGCACTGAGACAATTTTGATTTCAAATCAGAAACCGTGTGAAGATTCAACTGCAAAAGAGGAGTTACATAGAGAACAAGAACTAGACTATTCATCAACTATATCTCGCACACAAAGTGGTCCACCACAAGATAATGCTGGGGAGATGCTAGAAAATAAGGAGGTTAGAGAAGATAAAGAAGAGACTGAGACTACTGTAATTAATGATGCGACCTCAAAGTCACAGGAAATGCTTAGATTTGAAGACTCAGCAACAGAGACAGGATCTCATGAAAACCAACATCTGTTTATGCAATCTCATGATAAATATGATTTAAGTGAAGGTGGATATGAGGAAATTGAAAAGCAAGTACCATGTTTCAGTGCAGAATCAGAGAATGCAGCTTTTGATAAAAGTGTTGGAAGAAGTGAAGAGAAAAGAAGGAATTGAGGGATGGATGCAGCAGTCATGATATTAGAGTTGGAAAAACCTCTAACCAATGTTTGCACAGTGTTTAATGATAGCGAATCAGATTTACGACTAGAAAATCCAGAGCAAAACAAATTATTAACAGAAGAGCAAAATTATGCTTCCCTTCAAATAGCAGATAAGATTTGTACTGAGATTGATTCTAGTGTCATTTTGCAAGTAGCTGTTAGTTCAGAAGAGACAGACTCTGTTAATGAAGAAAGTGATATCAGCCCTGTCCTTCCTGAAGATACTCAAGATTCTTACAAGCTTACATTTCATTCAGAGACCCAGGAAAATGAAGGAGATACTGACATACTGCCAGTAGGGGAGATACAGACTTAGAAATTCAAACACAGAACAAAACTTTTTACTCATCAACCAGTGAAGCTGTAAGAACAGAAGAGAAAGTTAGAGAATTTGAGGTTAATGAAGAGACATTAAATACGTTGACGAGTAACAGGAATACCAAATCATATTTTAATCAAACCTATTCTGAAGCACTGAAAGTATCTGAAAATCCTGAGAATGAGGTTTCAAGTGACATCAACATAATCCTTGAAGATACTCACAGAGAGGAGGTACACACACAATCAAGCCCAGTTGTTTATAAGAGAAAAATGGGCTCAACTCGAAGGCCTCTCAAAGGGAATAAAGGACAAAGAAAGGGAATAAAATATACTGATGAAAATGAGACACTTGACAGTGAAGCTACAATGAACGTAGAGAAAGCAACATTCAGCTTGGAGGATGAACCCAGTCCAGATAAATCTACATCACAAAACTCAAAAGATGGAGCTAAAGAACAGGAGATGGAAATATGTGAGAAGAATGATGTTGGTTCTGTTAAAGGGTCTGAATCTGCTCTCCAACAGTCATCATTTAGTTTAGGTTTAGTGTCTGAGGAATCCACTGCAGTAACTATCTCTCACATCACAGAATCACAAACCCTGACAGAAATTAATGTAGAGTCCCAGGAAAATATTGGAGACGCTGAAAGAGGGCCAGCAGAGGGAGACGCAGAATCAGACTCAGAAATTCAAACAGAAATCAAACCGACAGACTTAACAGACATCTGAAGCAGAAAGAACAGAAGAAAGCATCTGTCATGCTACTGTTTTAGTTGAAGAAGTTGAGTTTATTGTAGATTCAGTTACAGTGGAGGGTAACATGACTGAGTCTGATCTGCTTCAAAATGACACTGTCACTGTTGAAAATCTGGAAACATTTAAAGTGTCTGAAAATATTGAGAATGTTTCTTCTGTGACTGATACTGGTCTTCTTGTGCAAGATGATCCCACTGAAGGATCAGGAGAGACAAACACAATTCCTGATCAAAGTGACACCAACACCATTCCTGAAGATACTCACAGAGAGGAGGCACACTCAAAATCAAGTCCAATTGTTCACAAGCGAAAAATGGGCTCAACTCGAAGGCCTCTCAGAGGGAATAGAGGGCAAAGAAAAGGAGATGAAATATCATGATGATGAATATGAGACACTTGACAGTGAAGCTACAATGAATGTAGAGAAAGAAACATTCAGTTTGGAGGATGAACCCAGTCCAGATAAATCTACATCACAAAACTCAAAAGATGGAGCTAAAGAACAGGAGATGGAAATATGTGAGAAGAATGATGTTGGTTCTGTTGAAGGGTCTGAATCTGCTCTCATACAGTCATCATTTAGTTTAGATTCAGTGTCTGAGGAATCCACTGCAGTAACTATCTCTCACATCACAGAATCACAAACCCTGACAGAAATGAATGTAGAGTCCCAGGAAAATATTGGAGACGCTGAAAGAGGGCCAGCAGAGGGAGACGCAGAATCACACTCACAAATTCAAACAGAAATCAAACCAACAGATTTAACGACATCAGCAGCAGAAAGAACAGAAGACAGCATCTGTCATGCTACTGTTTTAGTTGAAGAAGTTGAGTTTATTGTAGATTCAGTTACAGTGGAGAGTAATAAGTCTGATCTGCTTCAAAATGACACTGTCAATGTTGTAAATATGGAAACATTTAAAGTGTCTGAAAATATTGAGACTGTTTCTTCTGTGACTGATACTGGTCTTCTTGTGCAAGATGATCCCACTGAAGGATCAGGAGAGACAAACACAATTCCTGATCAAAGTGACACCAACACCATTCCTGAAGATACTCACAGAGAGGAGGCACACTCAAAATCAAGTCCAATTGTTCACAAGCGAAAAATGGGCTCAACTCGAAGGCCTCTCAAAGGGAATAAAGGACAAAGAAAAGGGAATGAAATATCATGATGAAAATGAGACACTTGACAGTGAAGCTACAATGAATGTAGAGAAAGAAACATTCAGTTTGGAGGATGAACCCAGTCCAGATAAATCTACATCACAAAACTCAAAAGATGGAGCTAAAGAACAGGAGATGGAAATATGTGAGAAGAATGATGTTGGTTCTGTTGAAGGGTCTGAATCTGCTCTCCATACAGTCATCATTTAGTTTAGGTTTAGTGTCTGAGGAATCCACTGCAGTAACTATCTCTCACATCACAGAATCACAAACCCTGACAGAAATGTAATGTAGAGTCCCAGGAAAATATTGGAGACGCTGAAAGAGGGCCAGCAGAGGGAGACGCAGAATCACACTCAGAAATTCAAACAGAAATCAAACCAACAGATTTAACGACATCTGAAGCAGAAAGAACAGAAGAAAGCATCTGTCATGCTACTGTTTTAGTTGAAGAAGTTGAGTTTATTGTAGATTCAGTTACAGTGGAGAGTAACATGACTGAGTCTGCTCTGCTTCAAAATGACACTGTCACTGTTGAAAATCTGGAAACATTGAAAGTGTCTGAAAATATTGAGAATGTTTCTTCTGTGACTGATACTGGTCTTCTTGTGCAAGATGATACCACTGAAGGATCAGGAGAGACAAACACAATTCCTGATCAAAGTGACACCAACACCATTCCTGAAGATACTCACAGAGAGGAGGCACACTCAAAATCAAGTCCAATTGTTCACAAGCGAAAAATGGGCTCAACTCGAAGACCTCTCAGAGGGAATAAAGGACAAAGAAAAGGGAATGAAATATCATGATGAAAATGAGACACTTGACAGTGAAAGCTACAATGAATGTAGAGAAAGAAACATTCAGTTTGGAGGATGATCCCAGTCCAGATAAATCTACATCACAAAGCTCAAAAGATGGAGCTAAAGAACAGGAGATGGAAATATGTGAGAAGAATGATGTTGGTTCTGTTGAAGGGTCTGAATCTGCTCTCATACAGTCATCATTTAGTTTAGATTCAGTGTCTGAGGAATCCACTGCAGTAACTATCTCTCACATCACAGAATCACAAACCCTGACAGAAATGTAATGTAGAGTCCCAGGAAAATACTGGAGATGCTGAAAGAGGGCCAGCAGAGGGAGACGCAGAATCACACTCAGAAATTCAAACAGAAATCAAACCGACAGATTTAACGACATCTGACAGCAGAAAGAACAGAAGACAGCATCCATCATGCTACTGTTTTAGTTGAAGAAGTTGAGTTTATTGTAGATTCAGTTACAGTGGAGAGTAATACAGTCTGATCTGCTTCAAAATGACACTGGTCAATGTTGTAAATATGGAAACATTGAAAGTATCTGAAAATATTGAGAATGTTTCTTCTGTGACTGATACTGGTCTTCTTGTGCAAGATGATCCCACTGAAGGATCAGGAGAGACAAACACAATTCCTGATCAAAGTGACACCAACACCATTCCTGAAGATACTCACAGAGAGGAGGCACACTCAAAATCAAGTCCAAATGTTCACAAGCGAAAAATGGGCTCAACTCGAAGACCTCTCAAAGGGAATAAAGGACAAAGAAAAGGGAATGAAATATCATGATGAAAATGAGACACTTGACAGTGAAGCTACAATGAATGTAGAGAAAGAAACATTCAGTTTGGAGGATGAATCCCAGTCCAGATAAATCTACATCACAAAGCTCAAAAGATGGAGCTAAAGAACAGGAGATGGAAATATGTGAGAAGAATGATGTTGGTTCTGTTGAAGGGTCTGAATCTGCTCTCATACAGTCATCATTTAGTTTAGATTTAGTGTCTGAGGAATCCACTGCAGTAACTATCTCTCACATCACAGAATCACAAACCCTCACAAAAATGTAATGTAAAGTCCCAGGAAAATACTGGAGACGCTGAAAGAGGGCCAGCAGAGGGAGACGCAGAATCACACTCAGAAATTCAAACAGAAATCAAACCGACAGACTTAACAACATCTGAAGCAGAAAGAACAGAAGAAAGCATCTCTCAAGCTACTGTTTTAGTTGAAGAAGTTGAGTTTATTGTAGATTCAGTTACAGTGGAGGGTAACATGACTGAGTCTGCTCTGCTTCAAAATGACACTGTCACTGTTGAAAATCTGGAAACATTGAAAGTATCTGAAAATATTGAGAATGTTTCTTCTGTGACTGATACTGGTCTTCTTGTGCAAGATGATTCCACTGAAGGATCAGGAGAGACAAACACAATTCCTGATCAAAGTGACACCAACACCATTCCTGAAGATACTCACAGAGAGGAGGCACACTCAAAATCAAGTCCAATTGTTCACAAGCGAAAAATGGGCTCAACTCGAAGACCTCTCAGAGGGAATAAAGGACAAAGAAAAGGGAATGAAATATCATGATGAAAATGAGACACTTGACAGTGAAGCTACAATGAATGTAGAGAAAGAAACATTCAGTTTGGAGGATGAACCCAGTCCAGATAAATCTACATCACAAAGCTCAAAAGATGGAGCTAAAGAACAGGAGATGGAAATATGTGAGAAGAATGATGTTGGTTCTGTTGAAGGGTCTGAATCTGCTCTCATACAGTCATCATTTAGTTTAGGTTTAGTGTCTGAGGAATCCACTGCAGTAACTATCTCTCACATCACAGAATCACAAACCCTGACAGAAATTAATGTAGAGTCCCAGGAAAATACTGGAGATGCTGAAAGAGGGCCAGCAGAGGGAGACGCAGAATCACACTCAGAAATTCAAACAGAAATCAAACCGACAGATTTAACAACATCTGAAGCAGAAAGAACAGAAGAAAACATCTGTAATGCTACTGTTTTAGTTGAAGAAGTTGAGTTTATTGTAGATTCAGTTACAGTGGAGGGTAACATGACTGAGTCTGATCTGCTTCAAAATGACACTGTCACTGTTGAAAATCTGGAAACATTTAAAGTGTCTGAAAATATTGAGACTGTTTCTTCTGTGACTGATACTGGTCTTCTTGTGCAAGATGATCCCACTGAAGGATCAGGAGAGACAAACACAATTCCTGATCAAAGTGACACCAACACCATTCCTGAAGATACTCACAGAGAGGAGGCACACTCAAAATCAAGTCCAATTGTTCACAAGCGAAAAATGGGCTCAACTCGAAGACCTCTCAGAGGGAGATAAAGGACAAAGAAAAGGGAATGAAATATCATGATGAAAATGAGACACTTGACAGTGAAAGCTACAATAAATGTAGAGAAAGAAACATTCAGTTTGGAGGATGAACCCAGTCCAGATAAATCTACATCACAAAACTCAAAAGATGGAGCTAAAGAACAGGAGATGGAAATATGTGAGAAGAATGATGTTGGTTCTGTTGAAGGGTCTGAATCTGCTCTCATACAGTCATCATTTAGTTTAGGTTTAGTGTCTGAGGAATCCACTGCAGTAACTATCTCTCACATCACAGAATCACAAACCCTCACAAAAATGTATGTAGAGTCCCAGGAAAATACTGGAGACGCTGAAAGAGGGCCAGCAGAGGGAGGCGCAGAATCACACTCAGAAATTCAAACAGAAATCAAACCGACAGATTTAACGACATCTGAAGCAGAAAGAACAGAAGAAAGCATCCGTCAGGCTACTGTTTTAGTTGAAGAAGTTGAGTTTATTGTAGATTCAGTTACAGTGGAGAGTAATAAGTCTGATCTGCTTCAAAATGACACTATTACTGTTGTAAATATGGAAACATTGAAAGTATCTGAAAATATTGAGAATGTTTCTTATGTGACTGATACTGGTCTTCTTGTGCAAGGTGATGCCACTGAAGGATCAGGAGAGACAAACACAATTCCTGATCAAAGTGACACCAACACCATTCCTGAAGATACTCACAGAGAGGAGGCACACTCAAAATCAAGTCCAATTGTTCACAAGCGAAAAATGGGCTCAACTCGAAGACCTCTCAAAGGGAATAAAGGACAAAGAAAGGGAATGAAATATCATGATGAAAATGAGACACTTGACAGTGAAACTACAATAAATGTAGAGAAAGAAACATTCATTTTGGAGGATGATCCCAGTCCAGATAAATCTACATCACAAAACTCAAAAGATGGAGCTAAAGAACAGGAGATGGAAATATGTGAGAAGAATGATGTTGGTTCTGTTGAAGGGTCTGAATCTGCTCTCATACAGTCATCATTTAGTTTAGGTTTAGTGTCTGAGGAATCCACTGCAGTAACTATCTCTCACATCACAGAATCACAAACCCTCACAAAAATGTATGAAAAGTCCCAGGAAAATACTGGAGATGCTGAAAGAGGGCCAGCAGAGGGAGACGCAGAATCACACTCACAAATTCAAACAGAAATCAAACCGACAGATTTAACGACATCTGAAGCAGAAAGAACAGAAGAAAGCATCCGTCAGGCTACTGTTTTAGTTGAAGAAGTTGAGTTTATTGTAGATTCAGTTACAGTGGAGAGTAATAAGTCTGATCTGCTTCAAAATGACACTATTACTGTTGTAAATATGGAAACATTGAAAGTATCTGAAAATATTGAGAATGTTTCTTATGTGACTGATACTGGTCTTCTTGTGCAAGGTGATGCCACTGAAGGATCAGGAGAGACAAACACAATTCCTGATCAAAGTGACACCAACACCATTCCTGAAGATACTCAGAGAGAGGAGGCACACTCAAAATCAAGTCCAATTGTTCACAAGCGAAAAATGGGCTCAACTCGAAGACCTCTCAAAGGGAATAAAGGACAAAGAAAAGGGAATGAAATATCATGATGAAAATGAGACACTTGACAGTGAAACTACAATAAATGTAGAGAAAGAAACATTCAGTTTGGAGGATGATCCCAGTCCAGATAAATCTACATCACAAAACTCAAAAGATGGAGCTAAAGAACAGGAGATGGAAATATGTGAGAAGAATGATGTTGGTTCTGTTGAAGGGTCTGAATCTGCTCTCATACAGTCATCATTTAGTTTAGGTTTAGTGTCTGAGGAATCCACTGCAGTAACTATCTCTCACATCACAGAATCACAAACCCTCACAAAAATGTATGAAAAGTCCCAGGAAAATACTGGAGATGCTGAAAGAGGGCCAGCAGAGGGAGACGCAGAATCACACTCACAAATTCAAACAGAAATCAAACCGACAGATTTAACGACATCTGAAGCAGAAAGAACAGAAGAAAGCATCCGTCAGGCTACTGTTTTAGTTGAAGAAGTTGAGTTTATTGTAGATTCAGTTACAGTGGAGAGTAATAAGTCTGATCTGCTTCAAAATGACACTATTACTGTTGTAAATATGGAAACATTGAAAGTATCTGAAAATATTGAGAATGTTTCTTATGTGACTGATACTGGTCTTCTTGTGCAAGGTGATGCCACTGAAGGATCAGGAGAGACAAACACAATTCCTGATCAAAGTGACACCAACACCATTCCTGAAGATACTCAGAGAGAGGAGGCACACTCAAAATCAAGTCCAATTGTTCACAAGCGAAAAATGGGCTCAACTCGAAGACCTCTCAAAGGGAATAAAGGACAAAGAAAAGGGAATGAAATATCATGATGAAAATGAGACACTTGACAGTGAAACTACAATAAATGTAGAGAAAGAAACATTCAGTTTGGAGGATGATCCCAGTCCAGATAAATCTACATCACAAAACTCAAAAGATGGAGCTAAAGAACAGGAGATGGAAATATGTGAGAAGAATGATGTTGGTTCTGTTGAAGGGTCTGAATCTGCTCTCATACAGTCATCATTTAGTTTAGGTTTAGTGTCTGAGGAATCCACTGCAGTAACTATCTCTCACATCACAGAATCACAAACCCTCACAAAAATGTATGAAAAGTCCCAGGAAAATACTGGAGATGCTGAAAGAGGGCCAGCAGAGGGAGACGCAGAATCACACTCACAAATTCAAACAGAAATCAAACCGACAGATTTAACGACATCTGAAGCAGAAAGAACAGAAGAAAGCATCCGTCAGGCTACTGTTTTAGTTGAAGAAGTTGAGTTTATTGTAGATTCAGTTACAGTGGAGAGTAATAAGTCTGATCTGCTTCAAAATGACACTATTACTGTTGTAAATATGGAAACATTGAAAGTATCTGAAAATATTGAGAATGTTTCTTATGTGACTGATACTGGTCTTCTTGTGCAAGGTGATGCCACTGAAGGATCAGGAGAGACAAACACAATTCCTGATCAAAGTGACACCAACACCATTCCTGAAGATACTCAGAGAGAGGAGGCACACTCAAAATCAAGTCCAATTGTTCACAAGCGAAAAATGGGCTCAACTCGAAGACCTCTCAAAGGGAATAAAGGACAAAGAAAGGGAATGAAATATCATGATGAAAATGAGACACTTGACAGTGAAACTACAATAAATGTAGAGAAAGAAACATTCATTTTGGAGGATGATCCCAGTCCAGATAAATCTACATCACAAAACTCAAAAGATGGAGCTAAAGAACAGGAGATGGAAATATGTGAGAAGAATGATGTTGGTTCTGTTGAAGGGTCTGAATCTGCTCTCATACAGTCATCATTTAGTTTAGGTTTAGTGTCTGAGGAATCCACTGCAGTAACTATCTCTCACATCACAGAATCACAAACCCTCACAAAAATGTATGAAAAGTCCCAGGAAAATACTGGAGATGCTGAAAGAGGGCCAGCAGAGGGAGACGCAGAATCACACTCACAAATTCAAACAGAAATCAAACCGACAGATTTAACGACATCTGAAGCAGAAAGAACAGAAGAAAACATCTCTGAAGCTACTGTTTTAGTTGAAGAAGTTGAGTTTATTGTAGATTCAGTTACAGTGGAGGGTAACATGACTGAGTCTGCTCTGCTTCAAAATGACACTGTCACTGTTGAAAATCTGGAAACATTGAAAGTGTCTGAAAATATTGAGAATGTTTCTTCTGTGACTGATACTGGTCTTCTTGTGCAAGATCATACCACTGAAGGATCAGGAGAGACAAACACAATTCCTGATCAAAGTGACACCAACACCATTCCTGAAGATACTCACAGAGAGGAAGCACACTCAAAATCAAGTCCAATTGTTCACAAGCGAAAAATGGGCTCAACTCGAAGGCCTCTCAAAGGAGATAGAGGGCAAATGAAAGTGAGAGTAGAAGTGTCAGGAGAAGAAGAAACAGAAACACTCTCAGATGCTTTAAAGCAAGAGCAAAGATCAGTTGTATCTCAAACACAAACTGGTCCAGCACAGGATGATACTGGCTCACATTTATTAGATGTCCCAGAGAAAACTGTAGATTTTGTTAGAGACAACCTTACAAGTCATTCTGATCTTGTCTTGTCTGATGCCCTGCTTATGGAGGAGACTCAAATTCATGTGTCATCTGAGGATGTTTTAAAGGGTGACAATCATGTACCTCCAGCAGAGGTAGTTGAAATGCATTCAGTCTCCAACAGATCTCTGCAGAAGAGAAAAATGGGATCAACTGGAAGAGAGGGAATAGGATGGTAAATGAAGAGTATGAAGAAGAGAAGGAGGGAGAAGCTGAAAATACAACAACTGATGGTACCACAAAGTCTGAGGAGAAATTCATTCTTGAAGAATCCATAACAGGATCTCTTGTACATCAGCATACCTTCGGTTCATCTGCTGGTAAAGAAAGCCATGACATTCAGGATGTTGCTAGTAAATCAGATGTGCAGACAGAAAACTCTGAACAAAATGATCAAAATCAAGCTGCTGAGATTGTTTCAGACCTTCCTTTGGGAGATGTTGAGACATACTCAGATCCTGAACAAAGTAAAATCACAAGCATCATTCCTGAAGAGTTTCACAAAAAAGATATACAATCAAACTCGATTCCAGATGTTCAAAAACGAAAAATGGGGTCAACACGTAAAACACTCAGAGGAAACAAAGGGCAAAGAAGAGAAGTAGAATCCAAAACAATGGATGCAGAGTGTAAAGGAATGGCAAATGAGCAGGATACAGACCCACATTTAGCAATCAGTAAAAGAGAAAATAAATGTAAACTGGATGAACAAAACTTCCCTGTTGAATTTTCTCATCAAGCAGCTATTTCAAACATGCTTTCTGAATCAGAAGATGGATTGAAGGAAGTTTCTCTCAATATCCATGACTCATCTGAGGTGAGTGAGGAAAAGGGAATTGAGAATACTGTAAATGACAGTAATAGTCTGACTGAGGCAATCAATCTCCATGGGGGGACTATGGACAAATTTGACTTGACAGTCAGTTGCGAAGATATTCATCAGACCATGTCTGCAGATTACCTTGATCAGCATCTTCATGGAGGATCAGAGCCTGAACAAACTGAAACCATATGCCAAGTTTTCCAACACAAGTACTTGAAAACATTCAAGATGATGTTGTTCATGAAAACAGCTCTCAAAAAATACCCTCTACCCAAGAAAAGAGACGAAAAGATCGGCTCCACTCTGGAAAAATCCTCGAGTAATGCATGGGAAAAATATGGGTGAGCAGTATGATATACTTGGTATGGCAATGGATAGAGGAGCTAAAAAAGCAGAGAATGATTTGGATGATATGCCTATAGCATCAAACATGACTCAGCCCAAGGAAATGTCCCCAGAAGCTGTCAGGAGGACCATCGATATTGAATCAGAAATGTTAGTTAGGGATTTAAAAGGAGGTGAAAATGATTATCAGAACAATTCTGAGCCAACTAGAACAACTGGACATGAAACACCTGAAAAGACTGAAGATCAGTTAGTAAGTGTTGATGTTACCAAATATCTACAGCCAAAGACTGTTCCAGTTGAGAAAAGAAGGAAGATGGGCTCTGACTCGGAAAAATGTCAGAGAAGGAAGAATACGGGAGAAGAGATGTATGTGAGGACACAGAGACTGCAGAAACACATCTGCAGATGTCTCAGGACTCTGAAATGAGCCAAGTAGGAAAAGCTGAAGGAGAACAAACAATTCACAATTACTCTAATCAGTCAGAAGATTCACTTCTTAGTGAGATAGAGAGAGCTTTAAATAAGACTTCTCAAAGTTCATCGATTTATGAATTGATCGTTAAAGAGCCAAACTCAGATGACTTAGTGGATACTTCTCATCTCAATAAGGCAGAAAACTCAGAAATCAAATCTCTTCAGCCGAAAACCATCACAGAGCTCCGAAACTCACAGTGAACCCAACTCACCAGAAAGACGAAGAAGAAAAATGGGTTCAACTCGCAAAAATCCCAGACAACACATCAAAGCAGAAAGGGAGGATGAAGACAAAAGAGGATGGGGAGATGCAAAAGACCTTAGAGGCAAATAAGCAAGAAATGAAGAACCTTGAAATAGTTGAGACGTCTGTAGTGCATAATATCCCTGAAAATAAACCGAATAAAGAGTACCTTGATGTCCCCAGTGCACACACAAGTAGCAGTCAGCTAGAAGAAAGCAGTAACCCTATTGTCCAAGAAAGGACGTCGCCTTCAACTAAAAGGAAGTTTGGGTCCAGACGCACTAATAAGGGCAAACAAGGCCTTGGTAGGCTGGACGCTTCTGATAGTAAGAGCGAATTAGGAGATGAGGTTGATGACAATCTACGCAATGACTTAACGGTATGTTAAATTTCGTTTAAGGTCCGTAAATTTTGTACTTCAATTTTTTATGGAAATTGTATTTTATTTTAACACTAATAAATGTCTGTTTTGTTTAGGTTTGTGATTCACAGCTCAGCTTACAACCAGAGAATCAGCCAATTTTCCAACCAATCTCTGAGCAAAGCAACATGGAAGCCAGGTATGACAAAGAGCTCTATAGGAGTTCATCTCAAATCTCTTTTATATCTAAAAAAAAAGAAAATACATATTTTTTCACTTTCTTTTGTTCTAGAAATGAAGAAGTTGCTACAAAAGGCACTGGTGCTGGTCTTGTTTCTTTGGACCAAATCATAAAACATGATAGAAGCACTGGAACTAGACAGACAATACATTTAACGAACAGGAGTGAGCAAAGTCATAAAACATTGTCCTGTATATTAATACTTATAGTGCAATATTTAATACTCAAGTCAACAAACTCTGTCATATAATTTCAGATAGTGAATTACCGTTTAACGTGGTTATGGTGGGAAACAGCTGTGTGGGAAGACTTCCTTCATAAGACGCATCCATGAAGGGCAGTTCACTCAGGATTACCATTTCCACTATTGGTAAGTGTTGTGATGGAGAGGATAACACAGCCTCATCCCAAGACGTCATATAACTGACGTCTTGGGACGTCTTTTGACCATACGTCAACCTCTGCCGTTTTAGGGTACCCTTTAACGTCGGTTGATGACGTGATCGTCCTAACCCTGACCCCAGACCTAAACCTACTCAACTGACTGACGTGAGATCGTCATATACCGACGTTAAGGGACCCAAAAGGCGGATATTGACGTATAGTCAAGACTACCCAAGACGACAGTTATATGGGATTACCCTATTTGAAGTAAAAAAAGTTTCTGCCTTAGATTAAGTACAATCAACTGTGATGTCATGAGAGGCAACCCATATCTCAGCGGGACAGTTCAAGTAGTGGTGATAATGTTTTACACCTAGGTGTTGATACCTGTATGCAAACTGTTGAGCTGCCTGACAGAACTGTTAAACTGCAGATTTGGGACACAGCTGGTCAAGAGAGGTAAGACATCAGAACAAACAAAAGATGATGAAAAAGAGATTTGATGGTGTGTGATTTAAACCCCAATTTTTTTTGTAAGGTTTCACAGCATCACCACACAAGTGTTCCACAAGGCTGATGGGCTTCTGTTCATGTATGAAATCACATGTTCAAAGAGTTTTATTTCTGTACGAGATTTGGATCTCTCAGGCTTGGGTAGACATTGTTTTCATTACTTAAATGTCCTTATTTTAGTCAAATTATAAGACCTTATATTTTCTATTAAATCTAAATGAGATTTTGCTGAGAAAATAGGCTATATCTCTGTTTCCTTCCCTTAATTGTATTATGACAATGTCACACAGGAAAGGGCTCCTGATGATGCCATCATGATATTGCTCGGAAACAAGAATGATTCTGTTGAGCGGAAAGTCCAGATTCAGGAAGGGGCGGATCTGGCCAGAGTAAGAGTTCATTGGGACTTCAACACTACTGTGTAGTTGTTTTGCACAAATATATATATTCTACATCTATAAACATTCATATAAGGTTGGTTGTATTTTTCCCTTCATTAGGAGTATAATATACATTTCATGGAGTGCAGTGCTGCAACTGGGGATAATGCATCAGAATCCTTGAGGACGCTTGCAGAGTAAGACTCAAAATAAATAAAACCCATTACACTAATTATTACTCGTTTAATGTGTGTGGTTTCTATCCATGCATAATGACTCATTTCTTATTGTTACTAGGTTGTTAGTGGAGCGTAAGAAACGAAAAGAGGAACACACAACATTAAGAAGAGAACCACCACCGAAGAAATCTGGTTGCTGTTAAAAACACACATGGAGATGCACTACGATTCAAAAGTTTTAGTCAGTACATTAAAAAAAATTTTTTTTTTCAACAAGGATCCTGAAAAAAAGTATCATTTTACATACGAACAATCATTTTCAACCTTGTGATTGAGAAATGTTTATTGAGCACCAAATCAGCATATTAGAATGATTTCTGAAGGATCCTGTGACACTGAAGACTGGAGTAATGATGTTGAAAATTCAGCTTCACCATTACAGGAATTATTTACACTTTAAAAATATATATTACATATTTTTGACTCCAAATCTTTGAAGGTAGTGTACAAACACTTTTCAAAAAGCAAAGGCAAAATATAAGCTGCTTTATATCGATGTTTAAGGGAAATATAATTTCAGTGTTTTATAAATATGTACAAAGCACAATAATGGTTTAATTTTTATAATAGCACATATAATAATGTAACTATAAATGTATTTGATGTCTATTAAATGCTTTAAATGCTGAGTGGAGGTGAAAATTAGTAAAAACAAATAAAAAAAACTATTACGATTTCAGAATTTATAAATTATGAAAAATCTAATTTTATTTAACTATTAGCTAGCACAGACTAAATCATTTAAAGGACACATATCATGCAAAATCCACTTTTTTAGCCCTTAAATGCATTTTGTTGTAGATTTGGAGTGTTTATAAGTACAGAAAGGATGAAATTGTTCTCTTCAGGTGCTTCGTTTATATCTTTATATTCAGTTTTGGTCATATTTTTCAACCTGTTCAGATTTTTCTGTTGTCTGTGACGTTTTTTGAGCAAGTACGTCACCATATTTGCAGCGGAACTGAAAAATAAGGACATTGACTACCGGTCCAACACTACGAGCAATCCGCCATTATTATATCTCGCTCCGATTTTGTAGTCCAAGCTCAATGATGCACTGAGTTATGAGAGGGCTAGTCAAAATGTTCGGTTGTTGTATGTAGTGACCTGAAGCACTTCAAGGATCCCACTTCAACAACCTCCGCCAGTATACAGAAGGGTTAGCCGATCGGGTAAATTCTTCTATCATTTAGCTGCTGTGTTTCCTGATGCTTTCTAAACGTAAGTTCTCGTATTATTATCAATACAGATTTTTAGTGGTATGATCAGACCGCAGTCATTTATCTTGTCAGTGTGCTTGTTTTAACAAGAGAAATAGAACATGAGTTGCGTTTCACAGCAGGAACTTTCCCCAGGAACTTTGGGGTGGTACTGAGATATGTTTACACCGCAGGAACCAGGGTCTAATGAAGTTTAGTTCAGGAACTTTCGAGGGTGGGACTTGTGCGCTGAACAATGCTGATTGGTTCTTACCACGCTATTCTTTTCTGCCCGATGGCGCACATTTCGTCCCATCCATCTCACGGTCAATGTCTGCTGATAAAAAAACGTCTACTTTTATGTCTAGCATTACGAGCTTTCTGAATATGCTTTGGGTGCCGTTTTGGTAATTACCTCGTTAGTACACCAAATCGCACACAAAAAAGCAGCAAAGCTTGAATCTCCTCCATACAAAACTTAAAACAAACGCGCAGGCTGGAAAGAAGTCGCACGCAGTTTAACCATGAGTTTAACGTCACTATAATCTTCCCGCCTCGGACCGGTACTTTCAGTACGCGGTGTAACGCAGTAAGCAAGCGGTCTGGGGCAAAAAGGTTCCTGTGAAAAAAGTTCCTGGGACAAATAGTTCCTGGTAATTTGCGGTGGAAACGCGGCTAGTAGTGTTAACTTAAGTTACATACCTGCCTCCATATGAAGACGGTTCGTCGTCGTCGGCATCATCTTTTTCACATCGCTCGCTCTGGCTCGAATATGTAAGGCTTGGTGGACAAGTCTTCCGTTGTTGACATTTTGTTAACGTGTGAATAAAAATGTTCTTTGAAGCTATAGTAATCGTATCTCTTATCAAACTACAATAATGGCCGAACGCGAAAAGTTGAACCTGAGTTGAGCTGACCGTGAACTCAGCGACCTGGAGAGGGGGCGGGGTAAGACGGTACGCCTTTTTATTTAAAGGGGCCGCATTGAAACGAGCTTGCTCACATAAGGACATCAGAAAGGGATAGAAAAGGGGCCTGTGGAGCTATAATAATGAGTAATTGAGACTCAAGCATTGCAGTTATGCTTTATATACACAACAAATGTATGATTTATGAGTAAAAATGAATGATTTAAAAGCATGATATGTACCCTTTAAGGAATAATTAGTCAACCTTAAAAACAAGACACTACTTTAAATAACTTAAACTCACAAAAAGCAATATTTTTTATCATAATGTCAAAATGTATATATTCTTTCTTTGTAAAGCAAACATCTCAAACAGTGGTCAAAAAAGTTGCTTGTTGAGCTTCATATCTAAAATATAAGCGATAAAATATTATTGTAAACATACACATTCACTCATGACACAAACAACTTAGTGTTTTGGATCACGGACAAACAGGATGCCTATAATAAGCAGGCTGAGAAAGAGGGCAAAAACGATGAAGAAAAATCTGAGCCGCCCATTGACTGTGCGCCACCCCTGTCACCGCTCTGGAACGTTCAGAGGGAATCATGTTGGTCAGGTTCAGCATGTACCCAAAGTCCAACCAACATCTGTGTCTGCTACCTGTAACAATCATAAGGTCAAATGAGTGCAAATCCTCATATAACACTGATAAGACGTGAAAGATGTAGAGGGTGCCATATAAAGGGGTTTTTTTATACTGTTGGAGCAGAGGTCATCTAGTATTTTGATTGAGACACACATGACATCAGTTTATGAGCTACTGTCATTGTGCTTTTTAGCAATACAGTCCCATATCTCATTTATGAATCACTGAAAAGCTGCATTGCAATACAGGAGAGCTAATAATGAAACTGTATTCCTTACCTGTTTCTCAAAAGAGATTTGATCCCAGGTGCTATTGAACTTGTATCCTTTCAGTAGAATAGTCATAATATATTGAGCTGAAGCACAATAATCTCTCAGATATTTCGCCTTAATGGCTGGATTTTCAGCAGTAAGCTGCAGAAAGGAATGACGGTCCATGAATTTTAGGATCAGCATTATCCAATATACTGAAAATTTCATCATACGTGATCACTACGTGTTTCTGACCAGGCTTTTTACTATAAAATGTAGGATTACAATGTATTGTGATAGTATCTGTGGACTCACAGTGGTCCAGTTTTTGTTGCAGTGAGTCTCAATGGTGGAAAGAACCCGTGTCAGTGGAGCTTTTGGGGCGAGACCAAGGAAGTCAAAGGTGTAGAAGTATGCTGAAAAAGCCTGCGATGAAACATTTTAAGACATGGAAAATACGAGTTAAAGCAAAAAAAGAGGATAATTCGATTCACTAAAAAGAGTCATTTATAAGCTAGGCCTACTTCATTTGTTCATAGGAACCGCTCTAATGGATTCATCAAGAGTGATCAGTGCCGGGAAGATTACTTACAAATTATAGAAGATTACTAGTTAGTAACATAATCAATTACATTACATATTTAAAGTAATATACTGTAATTGGACTACTTTTGGATTACTTTTAGATAACTTTTGACCTAACTTACATTACGTTTGTTTGACCTAACATTACATCAGAGTTTCCCAGTTTGTGAGTTTAATGAAAAGCTATTAATTATATTATAAAATTTAAATTAATAATGATAAAAACACTATCTAAAAAAGATTCAAATTTAGGATTAGGGTTAGGGTGTCGTTTGGGGTTTGTTACAATTTAATACAATTTATAGCAATTCCTCTAACATGTAATGTGAAACAAGGACACTGTAAAATAAAGTGTTACCGGAATATTTTATTTGTTTACCTGAATGTCATGTAACCAACATCAGAAAACCTTACTTATTAACTTACTTCAAGTAAATATATAGGTAAAAAAGGTTCAGCTGACACAAAAGTTTGGGAATCCCTGGATTGCATTTAATTATGTAATGACGATTATTTGTACATTTGACTGTACATTATGAGTTTGACTGTGGTTTGCCTTCCAAAGACAAGTATTCGTAGTTAAATGGCTCACTGATAATGATAATTCAAATAATAATTAATGTGTTCGGAGCTGATAAGATATGCAAAGATTCAATGTTCTGCATTTAGCAGAAAACACTTCTTATGAGTAGGATATATTTTAAACTGTAATATTACTTAATCAGTACTTAATTTTTGGAATCCGATTACGTAATCCAGATACAGTTAATTACTAGCGACTGTTCATTAAAAGAGCCGGCTCAATCGTTCATTATAAACTTGTTGCATAGAAGCCAATGTTGTTTTTCTGTGCAGTCCGCTAGGGAAACTCGTTATTGACATTATTTAGAGATACTCATCATATTTAAGATGGCAGATTTATAACTCAAATCAAATATTATTTAATTTGCTGTGGCAGGAAACACTGCAAAATAGACTTAATCAAATATTGTATGACTTTTTGTGTTTTTGCATGTCCATGTAAGGTAATGTAAAATACATTCAATATAAAATAAGTGGTAACACTTTACAATAAGGTTCATTAGTCAACATTAGTTAATGTAATAACTAACATGAACCAACAATGAGCAATACATTTGTTACAGTATTTATTAATATTTGTTGATATATCAGTTAATACAAATCCAGCTGTTCATTGTTTGTTCATCACTCTAAAAATACTGGGTTGTTTTAACCCAATTTTGGGTAAAATATGGACAGAACCCAGCCATTGGGTTAAAAATATAACCCAATGGCTGGGTTTGTCCATAACTTACCCAAAATTGGGTTAAACTAACTCAGCATTTTCAGCCGTAGTTTGCAGTGCATTAATGTTACCAAATATAACCTAATAAAGTATTAGTAAATGTTGAAACTAATATTAACTAAGATTAAAAAATGCTGTAGAAGTATTGTTTATTCTTAGTTTATGTTAACTAGTTAACTAATGTTAACGAATGAACCTTGTTAAGTATTACCAAATATGTTGTGTTTATATCTTCCCACAGTAATTGTGCTTTCATTTCCTTCCTTAACAAATAAAACTCCAAACTGAAATATAATGCAATATTAAAAAGAAGTTGATTTGATAAGGAATGCAACACTCACAAAGAATTCGCCATTGACAGGAGGTTGATAGGCACCATTGAAACCACAGTCTGGTGATAAGGCACAGCCGGTGAGGTTGACAATATTCTCCATTAGAGAAAGACAGAGGGATGAATTTCCCGTTCCTGAGAAAGTGACTATAGCCGTGGGGTTAAAATTGTTCGAGTTTGACCACACAAGGAGAAGTTGTAAAGTTCAGCCATGGTAAAATTGACGTTATATCCTTTGTGGTAGCATGGGTGACTGATAACAGATGTTGGTCCAGCAGTCTGGATGAAGTAAAAACACCATATCAGATATTTAATGTATCCATAGTTTAAGACACTTTCTTTCTAAACCTTCATCACAGCACTAAAACTGGTATGGCACATATTCGTAAAGCCTTTAAAACCAACCTTGTGAAGGTATTCCTGAAGTTTCTTCAAAGCCTGGTCCTTGCCATAGCACAAGTAGCTATATGTATACAACTCATACTTATAGCCATAGAGCTGGAGATTAAAAGCTGATTCTGGTAATCTCACAGGGTCTTTGGGGTGAATGAGATCTGTGTTGATGAACCACCGAGATCTAGAGCTCCAAGGATCTTTCCTGCTTTAGGGTGGATCCAAAGGCCCTCAAAAGTGTGCTGCAAGGAAACCATTAAAAGGTACTGGGTGTTCTAACTAACAAAAGAGAAGTCATTAAGAGTCATTAAAATCATACTGTTTATTGACTGGTTTGATTCAGTGTAGGCAAAACAACTTGGAAAGCAAGAATGAATATTGTACTGCAACTACCTTTGTACTAAATGTTCAATGGCCTTTTGTACCAATGGCAAATAAAAATATACAAGATAAGGAAAAAATCTAGTTTCATCCCAATGCGTCATCTAACTAACGCTTTAGGCACCCTTTCGCGTCAGTTAGATGACGCTTTCCTCAGTGGCCTAACTCTAGACCTAAACCTACCCACGTCATCTAACTGCTGCTAAAGTGTGCCTAAGCGTCGGATGTTGAAGCATGGTCAAAAGTGTCAGTTAGATGACGCCTTGGGATGAGAATGCGTTGGTTATTGTTGTTTTGCATTTATGGTGGTTGTTTAGCTTTCTTTTTAATTAATGAACTATTATTCTTAACAAATAAATAAGTGTACAAATTTGAATCTTTTTCATAAATATTAGATTACTGAATACGAAATCCTGTCTGTGCGTGCTGTGCATGTGTGCGTTGTTTATGTGGTCCTGGTAAACCCTACATTATGGGGACAAAATGATGGCAATATTCGAAATCCTTGTCCTTGTGGGAATATCTTTTGGTCCCCATTAAGAAAACAGCTTATAAATCAGATTAAGTGATGTTTTTTGAAAATGTAAAAATGCTGAAAGTTTTCCATCAGTACTGGAAAGCCATTAGTCACCTTGATTAAGTTCTCCAAGAGGTAGTTGATGGTGATCCAGCCATAAGCCCCCTCCTCCATGCCAGAGAGTATTCTGGACCCTCGGAAATCAAATGGATAACTTTGGATTGTTTTGGCGACTTCTCCGAGGATGCTGTCTGATAGACTTTGGTTCTGTAATCTGTGAAACCGACGACACTGATCATTTATGCAAATATAAAGTCATATTTTATTTTTATGATAAATCAACTAGATGTTGATCAGTTGATTCACCTGAGAAGCCGCATGCCAGCAGTGGCACCAAGGTACACAGGTGTAGCCTTCCGCTGTCCTTCTGGTATTACTGCTTTGGCAATATCCAAAGCATTTCTTAAGACTTTCTCCGGCTGCCTGGGGGTTCTCGACATAGCTTGATATGCCATCACCTATTAAAATAAATAAATACTTATGTACTTAAGCATAACAGAACAAAAAGTTGTCTAAGTTTCCAGTGCTGTCCTCACCTTCCACATCACAGCTCTGTTTCTGAGAGACTATTCCAGTGCTGTTCTCTTTGTTCCCCTGCCACTGGTACAGGAAGAGGGCCGTGTGAGTGGAGCCGGCATCAAACACAATCCCATACTGAGGAAGTCAGACAAAACGTTCCATAAATGTGTGCAAATCTTGATTTATTTGGGTGTGATTACTTTCCTGAGGTAAGCAAACACATCCTGAGAGAATTCTTTTGACAATAGCTATATCATATTGATGTTATCCCACAGGATTAATAAAACCGTGCTTCACTATTAGTTTGCAGTGAGAAATTAGAATTTGTTTGCTTGTTCATTGTGGTTTTAGGGTTAGGACATGCTATGCATTTTTTCATGTTGTTACCTTGGATTGTTTTAAGAAACATTTATTATTGTGTGAAATAATAGCACATAGTTATATTGGTAACACTTTACAATAAGTTTGCATTTGTTTACATTAGTATCATGAACAAATAATGAACAATACTTCAACAGAATGTATTAATTTAGCTTAATGTTAATTTCAAATATGCTTGTATATTTAATATTTCAACTTGGGCTATGTTATCTTGTATATGTACAAAAAAATATTGTTGGTTTAACTTAGAAAAGTAAGTAACCTGGTTGCCTTAAAATTTTAAGTTGATTTAACTGGAAAAGGTGAGTTAAAAAAATGAAGATTAATTTAATCATCAGAAACTCAAAATAATAAGTTATCTCAACTAAATCAATTATTTAAGTTGATTTGACAAAAGAAAAAATATTGTGATAACAAATCTTGAAAATATTTTTTTACAGTGATGTGTCATTTTGATGTATGTTTTTTGAGGTACATTTTTGTTAGTCCTAGTTTTACGATAATCATTTGTTTTTTTATCGCTTATGATTCAAAATAGAGGTTAAATGTGTCTTTAAGAAACTAAATTCTACCAATGAATAAACAGTATGTTTTAAGGTAAAGTTTAAATATAATTTGTTCATTTACATATGACTGCGTGTGTTTACAGGGATGTCACGCCGCCATCCCATTTCGCTTCTTTCTCCCTCCACTTTCTCTTTCTCTATTTTTTTTAAAGCAGTGAAAAGTTGATAATGAAAAGGATCTTTTAAAATATTTTAAAGGCATTGAATTGCAGGAATGACCAGTGTAGTCATCCTCAACACATTTATAATAATAGTATCCTATGAAGCAAATAATGATTCAACTGATTCAGATGATCTACAATAAATAAACCACAGGCGTTGTCAGACATGAAAAATAACTTGGGTTGACTTACTCCTAATCTAAATATATACAAAACCACATCGTAACTGACAGTTGAGCATATTTGCTTTGCACCTGTGTTGAGTATGGCTGATCCAAAGTCTGATGATTAGCGAGAGAGAGAACCAAAGCGATGATGGTTGTACAAGCTACGGCTGTCATTGCCGAGCCCAACAATATAGCTTTCGTCTGAAATCCCATATCTGCAATCTGTCCAGAAACAAAACAACTAAGCACCACGGGTACGACAGGTTCATAAAATATGGAAAGTTCATTTCATGACATGCCACTATCAGATCCTGGTTAGACACATTCATTTATCATAGCTTTGTTTATACTTCACATGCCCATTCAAGTCTACAAGGAAACATGTTTAAGAGAGTGAATGTTTAACCAAACCTTTCTCTGATCTTTGTTATTTTAAAGCTGATTGCAGGACGAGACATATAACATAACAGATGAGAGAAAAAGCAAGAGTCTTACCCTTTTTCCTCTCCTTTACCTGTTGAACTTTCTATGAACACACGTATTAGACGTGGCCAGATAATGAAGACAGGTATGTACAATGTTGACACCTGCAGACCTTTACTCCAGCTGGGGCCTCTGGGAACTGACGTTATACTCACACGTCCCCGGTATATCTTCAGCTCATTACACACACACACATAACACGCTCACTAACTTTTCCTCTTATACACACACACACACACACACACACACACACACACACACACACACACACCCAGGTGCTACACATTTAGTTGACCACACTCCCTGGATTATAAGCTCAATGCTTCACTGGACCACATACCTTCTCTTATTTTTTATGTATTAATGTCAAAAGTTGAATTAAAGTTTTCTTAAAGAATTTGACAGGATGTCCATTGATATGTGGGAACTGATAAACAACTTTATCTGAATAAAACCGAATACGCTAATCTCATCCAATAACAACTGTTACTTAATAACTAATCTTTCTGTGACTCTGCTGTGTTAACGTCCTTGGCTTAACATTGTGGCACAACACAAATTTACACAGATGGACTCTTTTACCATCTGTAGCAAAAATTTGTGTTAACAATTGTCAGAATTAAACCTCTTTTACAATGTTGTGAAATCTGATTAATCTACACACAAAAAAAATAAAAATACTTGTCTTAAAACAAATTGGCTGAAAACAGAAAAGCATACACTCTTAGAAAAAAGGTTCAATGGGGTTAATAGACTTATATGTTCTATAGGTGCTTGACTCAATTTTAAAAAATGCTAAAAAACAAAAAGTCTCAGACAAATGTCTTAAATTGCATCATATTTTATATTCATTTTTATATTTAATGGGTTTCTAAATTATGTTTACAAGATGTTGAATTAAAAATGTTCTATATATAAATTCTATATGTGAATGAAAACTAAATCCATAAAATGATCCTATGATGGGAACCCTGAAATGAAGCACCAGGCAGAACTCTTTAATGTTCTATACACCTTTTCTTTCAAAAATGTATAGGCCAGGAATAAAAAAAGAAAAAAGAAAACATAGAGTTGAACGCCATTCAGTGAAGTCAAAGCAAAATGACTCAGCATCCTTGCATATCAGTAACATTACGAAAACCGGTATTTCTAACAAAGACACAGTTCAGGTTATCCATTGTGAACATTATCTTGAAGCATAAAAGTTCATATTTTGAAAAATGTAATGTTTTTGCCTTGAAAGTCAATAGGGTCAAACATTCTTCAAAATACCTTTAAGTTACAAATATTCTATGGACTTCTAAAATACATCCTCTCTATGAACGTTTTGTACACCAAGAAGTTGCAACCTGCAACATAAGCATTAATAGCTTCTGATTGTTCTTTTTTCCTTAATTAACAATCAATAAATAATAAATAAATGGGTCAAATCTCAACAGTCGGTTGAATGGATATTTCCTTCACAGACTCATGAGCAGTCTGGAACTCATTAGTCTTATGCGCAACTTTTACTGTAAAGTTACCTCTTAGATACTGTAAACAACAAGAAAAACTGATATTAATTTATATGGATAAAACATTACTAGCGTAAACAGACTCTTACTGTGCATTTCTGTGCTATGGAAATGGGCAATGAGATTTGGAACTACATGCAGACAAACATCGTTTGGTTTAATCACCTCAGCATCCTGATATAGGGATTTGCAGCTAAGCATGTACTTCAACACAAAGAAAACAAATTGTTCACGGTCACGCTCAATTTTAATTAGCGAGAGAAAGACACGGTTTGGCAGGACATATCATAAATCACCACTTAAATCTTCTAAGAATACCTTCTGCTGTCCTAAGCTGTTGTTCTCAATCACGCGATCACACCTGTTGCTCACCCCTTATGTTCTGACATTCATGTTTTGAACATTTAAGCCTGTACAATAGAGATAAGTAATAGCAGTAAATGGCAGGTGCCATATAAATGTCTGTTTGATAATCCCAGACATTGTCTGAAAAACAGGTTTAAAACTCACTACACTTTAGAGAAGTGAAATCTTCTGTGACAAGTAGAAAACATTTTTTTTATATACTTGCTATTTGCTATAATTTTTTAATTGGTCACATTCAGCAATGTTACAGATTTGGCCTGAAAATACTTCTCCATCCATGACATTATATGCAGTGAAGTGATTATATGCAAATAATGAGGCATAAAGGTCTGTACTGTATCATATCCTTGTGATTTTGGTTGGTGACAGCTTAGTTACTTATAGATGCCGAAAACAATGACGTACCTCTTTTTTGTGCTCTATAAAATTCAAGATGTCAATACACAATCAACTGTAAAAGGGCATTTTGAAACAGTTTCTTGTGATACATATTCTCCTATGATCTCTGTTTGGTGAGACAGAGAAGGTTAGAAGGAGAATTAAAAAAGGTTAAACAATATGGGTGTAAGTACAAAGTGTATATGTGTACAAAGTATTACATCATATGACATAGAGCATATTCATTTTCAATTCAATGAATTCAATGCAGTTTTATTTGTATAGTGCTTTTCAAAAATAATTTTACATTTAATCATTTAGCAGACGTTTTTTATCCAAAGCAGTTAAACTAACAAATAGGACAACAATATGACCCTTTTAATCTAACAATAGAACTTTATGTACAAAAATAAAAAAATATATATAAAATATTTTGTATTTATAAATAGAAGAAAGAGAAAGTGAATGGATCAAGTGCTTGCAAAATACAAAGGATGAGGAAGGATAGAAGAAACTTTATCATGAAATATTTGAATATATTATTTTCCATTTCAGCTAAATAAAAGTTCAAAGCTTCATTTCCATTTAATTCCATCCATTTGTTTGAATGCTTTTTTTAACAAATTATTTTCCTCAGTGGAAAACTACAGGATTATACAGTTACAGAGGACACATAAAGACATATTTTATTTTATATGCTAATATTATTTTATTTTCATAGCTGTGCTTTTAACAGATCATGTAGATTGGGCTTTTTTTTTCAGTGACCTGTTCATATTATTATTTGTCCTTTCACAGATATAGGCTATTTTATATTTTTCTCTTTAATTTGTATTTTTGTATGCAGTTTTTTTCTGTTTTCTGATAGTTTTGCAAATACAATTAGATTAATTGTTTTTCAGTCCATCATCACTGTAAAAAAATATTTTCATGATTTGTAATCACAACATTTTTTCTTTTGTCAAATCAACTTATTTATGTGGTTCAGATAACATAATATTTTCAGTTAAACCAACAATATTTTTACAGTGCTGATTTAAAAGACCTGATTCCACTCATCAGTTCATTAGTCTGATCAATAATATTTCATTAGTAATATCCTGTAATTTTAAGGATGAGTGTGGTCCATCTGTATGCTTTGATTCCATTATTGAACAAAAATCAACAAAATACATCTTATAGCAATTATGCATAAAAAACAATAACATGTGCATATAATAAACTGTGTGCTGTTATTAGGGAGTTTTGAGTCACAACAATATTCTACTTTACCCATTACACATCTTTATCAGCACTCATTATTCATTATGCATAGAACTTTAACATTAAACCAAATAAACCATTGATATATGTTTTTATAATAAGCTTTGTTTTGAATGTTTGATAGACAGAGATATCAGAATTGTGTTGTCTTTAAAGGTGTAAACTGTGCCTAAATGACAGTAAAATTATTCCATAAACAATTGTAACAAAAGTAAAGGTCAAAGCTTCATTTTTTGCATAGCTTTCATTTTATGCATAGCTTTCAATTTTAACAATGGAGAAGACACTTTAAAATAGCCCTTCATGGACCACTTTATGTTATTTGTTTAAACATTTACTTTGTTTACCTGCTCAAACGATTAATAAAATGTTTTGGGAAAACTGTGAATATTGTGTAATCCGTATATTTAATCTTACAATTTTGTGTAGCCAGTTTTTTTGTCATGTTAGCCACACCTGCTCTATCAATGGGTGGTGGCAGTGGTGTAACTAATTATACCTTTCACAATTTCTTTAAGCAACACTTGACAACTGCTTAGATTTACTTATCTCATCAGCTGATTTGTGTTTATATCAGTGTGGTTTTATTGTTCACCTTTATCCCAAACCCCAAGACTTTATGATATTAATCCCAAACCCCAAGACCCCAAGTTTACACTAGCATTTAAGTTTGGATATAATTCTCAAAATTGGTCTATAACTGAAGAATATTTTGAATTTGAATTAGGCGGTTGAATCCAACACCACCAGGGGAAAAAACATTAGTCTAAAATACATTTTTTTAAATCTCTTGTTTAAACCAAACAAACATAGTACACGTTATGATTTTCTGATTTCAATTACTAAGAGTAGATGTTAAAACTTCATGCTGATTTTTACTCGGCTTTCGGCTTTTCCAAGATAAGCACAAACTAAGACGTAGCTTTGAACTGTAACTTGAATGTCGTCTAACTTCTCCCACTTGAACTGTGTCCTTTAGATGCATCTTACCATCTCTCAAGACTCTTCACTGGCTTCTCAGAAACTGTTGGTATTGCCTCACCATTGATGAAGAATGTTTTACTACCTTTCCTTTAACTATCAAGATGCTCCTTGATTTAGAGGGCTTAAATTGCATTCACGCCCATTCAATATTATCTGTTAACTTCCCCAATAACAGATTAGTGCAGGCTACTGTTGCAGTCATGGTTGTCAGTCATGTCATCAATGTATGCATGATTGGTGGTAGTCACTTTATCCTAGAAGCCAAGTGCTTCTCCTCCTACGTAACTTACCCATCTTGATGCTTCCATTGACATGGTAAAAGCCAGTGGAGAAACGGTGCATCCTGCCATTATTCCAACCTCTTAGCAATGTAGTGCTCAATTCTGGAGTTGAGAAACTAAATTGTAAATCTCCAAAATAGGCTTTTACTAAATTTGGTATTGAGCAAAACACAATATATCTGCCCAAACACCACCCCTCATTCACGCAATATATACACCGGAACATAATAACTAATTACTATGCAAACTATACAAATATACAGTTTTGTATATTATAATGAGTTTAACTCACCCGTCGGTGCACGTGGAGGAAAACGTCCAATGTTGTCAAATGGCAACAGGATTCGGCCATACATGTTCGACCCAGAGTCCGTGTGTTGCACAATATTCCTGTCAGATCCAAACAAAACAATCCTCAGTGAAATGAAGCGAACAGACGACGGTGTTTTACCCCATCAGCTGGAACGTCATTAAAAATAAAGTTTATCCATGCAGTCCTATTGGAATCCAGAGGTTGGTCCATCCTTCCACAACCAGACACAGTACAATATTCTGTATTCATAGATGCCACCTACGTCACTACAAATAGAACGCCGCCATATTTTGACCGACTTCGCCGTAAAGGCCGCTCAAACTGCCTATTTGAATGAGAGAGAGATAGAGATACCTTGAGAAAAATTTCAATTTTAGGCTCCGATCCTTATTTGTTACCCCCAGTTTTTCTTTAGTCCATTATTATCTGCCCCAGGCTTGCCCTAATTGGCCTTTCATGAAATAGAAATACATTTGTCATAGAGCTATGGCACGCGTTCCATGAGAGTCGAGGCGATGTCATTAATGAATCCTCTGCAGCAGTTCGGCTGGCATGAATGAATCTTTCTAATCCGAACATCAGCACTGGGACAGAGACAACTGCATCAGCACAGTCAGAGACATCAGTCAAATATTATAAAAGACTGCCATATCTCTCTGATAGAACAGATGTTCAGTTAACTTCCAGAGAAGGTTAATCACAAATATTAAAATGAGTCTTTAAAATTAAAATATTTTGAATGATTTGGCTGCGTTAAAAGCTATAGAGAGGTAAAGCTCTCGTGATTATAATATAACGACATAATTGCAGTTTGTTCGTCACATAAAGCTATCATATTAATAAATAACGATATTAATATAACGGACAAGTAGTGCTATATCACTTTTATGATACTTTTGTGATGTTTTTTGTCTTTTATTATTATTATTTTTTGCTTGACAGCCCAGTTAGCTGTTACTCATCACTTTATTACATCAACAAGAAGAGTCTTAGGCTACATAATTCAAAAATGTCCCTTTGTCTTCCACGGAAAGTAAACTTAAGGATTTGCACATGATGGTCAGTAGTTAAATGACGGCAGAGTTCGTTTTTGGAAGAACTAACGTTAGTCCTTTAATATGCATTTCAGAGGCTGATTATGCATCGTCTGCAGAGCTAACACTTGCACAAAAATAACATCTAAAGCGCGTCTGACGGAGACGGCAAGACAAACACATCTTATGAACTTCAGAAAAATATTTATTAGATTTAGACAACAGACAGACAGACAGTTATGTCAAAATAACCCCAAATCTAATAACTTACCAACGATAAAGTGCATTTAAACAGATCCAACAAATTTAATGAAGAAAAAACATTATCTGTCTATCTGTTTGTATATGTTGGCCACTGAGAGTAGGCTGTAATAGAAATATAATAAACCACAAATCAGCAACATGAGACTAAGTCTTTAAAAAAAAGATTTTCTGCTCTCTCTTCTTTGGTATGGAATAAAATACCAGTTCAGGGTTCCTCTTCGGCTGTTTTTGCAGCCAACTGCACAACACATTGCAGGCATTAATGTGACCGTCGTCGCAACTGGTCGCAAAGTGGCCAGCACCAGAAGCTACAGTGACGTCACGTGAACCGAATGAATTGTTGGTAGCTCGATCCGGTTTGTCATCATCACGAGGTCGGCATAATGTTAGGCTACTTAGCTTTGCGTGTAATGCGCGAACCGGTGGGCGGGGCTAAACCTGCTGTGTGAAGTAGGACCGTTCTCAAAACCAAGAATGCAAAGAACAGACTTGTGTTCCTGGGAAGAAAGCTCTTGCTTGTTGTTTTTGGAAGAACGAACTCACGAGGTGAGGAGCACACAGAACGCTGCTGACAGTTTGAGACGATGTGTTCTTGCTGGTATTGCGCAATATACCACCGCACAGACGTCTTGCAGTGCCCAAACATAACGAGAATTATTGACGATAACAGCCAGGCTTTATCCCCAAGCCTAAGGGATTACTCTTACATACACTACAATGTAATGTATATTCATAACAATAAAGCAACATATGTGTCTCATTTTAATTCTGCTTCTGTTGTTTGTTTGTGTACATCACTAGCCAACTCTGCTTCCCGCTCCTTCCGTTACACGAATGCCGAAATGAATTATGGGATATTTCTGCGTCAAGTTCACACAAGTGACCAACCGATGCATCTTCGGTAAAATGAGAGTGTCAGAGAACACATCCGGGATTTTTGACCGTTCTTGCCAAAATCATAGGCCAAAATGCAAACGTGTGTATTGGGACAGTACTTGGGCTGCGGCTGATGACGTTTCACAAGTCCACAAGAACACAAGTACAGACAAGAAGGCATATTGAGAAACGGCCTCGGTGTTGATCTTCGGGGGTGTTGTTTTAACTTCTTTGACGTCATATTTCCCCACTTTTCAAAATGTGTCGTTTGCTGAGACTGGTGTTAATAAAAGCTTTTTGGACTAACAAGACGTTTTCAGTTCTGGAACTTACAGGATATTCTTATAATATGATGACCTCTTACATGTCAAAAACTCAAAGGAAAATTTGATTTCTCAGTTCATCAGCCCTTAAATGGCTGGGAAATGATATTGAGATTATGGGGAACCCCTATTTTGTGTAGTAAAATATCAAACCGTTGTTTTCATCCAACAAATATTGTATTGAATCTGACATTTATGAAATAAATGCTTGTCCATTGGTTGTGTTGTCATATATTTCCACCTTTCAAATGTTTGTTGTTTGTTTTTTTTTTTTTGCTAGAGAAAAATGCTAGTAAAAAATAGACCTTGTGAGGTATCTTTTTCCCCCGTATGAAAACTAGCCCCAGATTCCCGTATATTAAGAAATGTATGATGGGAAGACGACAATGTTATGCATGAACTGAAGTATTTCATCCAGTAAAGGGCGCTAGTGTCACTGTGATGCTGTAACACCAGTAGAAGAACGGTCACGTGACGCCAGATTTTCAACACAGCAGCGTGTGAATTTGCTGCTTCCCTACATGTCAGTCATTCCGGACATTTACTTCTTGTTTATATTTGACTGATGCTTGTTACGTTTATTTCTGGACGAAAATGACCACACAGGCCGTACGTCTTTTCCGTAAAATGGATGGTCTGTTTGCTGTGTACAAACCGCAAGGAGTTCACTGGAAACTTGTTCGTGACACCATAGAGTCCAATTTACTGAAAGGTCGTATCCACTTCACGTGTACAGTACATACATGCGTATAGTAGATCACGAGTATACTTTCCTTGGGATAAATTGTTATTATTATTACTTAATGTTATACATGATTTTCAATACAACTCAACTGAAATCTCCATCTTTCTCTCTTCAGATCTGAACTCCTGTCCTCCACCAGCTCCTCAGCTTGCAGTGAAGTTCCAGCTTCTGTCCAGTGGAGAGAACAACGGCTCCAAAGATCTCATATTGTCCCCCTCTATGCTTCCCTCTCTGGCAGACCATCCTCTAGGTTAGTGGGCAGACTTTACAAAAACATGTAAAGGTAAACACGAAATCAAAAGAAAAAAAAACAGCATATGTTACATATTTTTGCTTTGAATTATTTTTCTTAAATATTAAGAATTACTTTTATTACAATTTTGTTCATGCATTAAAGGCAGTGCTAAAAATACTACCATAATGTACATACATTTCTGCTATTTACTTCCTCTGTTACAGTGACAGGGCCGCAGTTTCACAAGGTTCATGTCGGAGTTGGTCATCGCTTGGATGCTTTTTCCTCTGGAGTGTTAGGTGACTTACAAATGAAACCCTGAGTTCTAAAGTGATTTTATGTGTTCTGTGTTCAATAACTCTCTCATGTTTCTGTCCCAGTTTTAGGTGTTGGGAAAGGAAATGGAGTGCTGGAGCATCTGTGCAGATCACATGTAACCAGGGTAAAGGAGTAGGCTCTGCCTATATTTAATGTAATATTTTGTCTCACATTTGAATGATTTACTGTTTTTCTTTATTTTATATCTGCCTGCCTAATTGATTCTGAAGTGACAATCAAATCAGAACTGTTAGCAGACATGCATTATTGTAATAATGACAATTTTATGCAGACTTTTCTGTTTGTTTTATATCTGAAGGACTACACGCCTTGAGGGAGAGTTTGGAAGAGCCACCGATGATTTCTCTCACACAAGCCGAGTCATAGAGAAAACCACATATGGTAATTTGTACATTACAATAATTATAATAACCTTAGACTAGACTCTGCATGAAATTGAAGTTGTGATCATCTTTTCTTCTGTATTGTGCCGTATATCTGAGTGAAATTGATTCTAGACTAGAAAAAAAATGTAGGGTTGTTCTTAATTTTGTCCATCAGGAATTGATTGGATGGTTGTGGTTTTCTATTGCTGTGATGTCATGTGACTGAATGACAGACTGTGTCCCGCTCAGAGAAGAGATTTGCAGGAGTGGGAGGGGAGGTCATTTTGATTAAAGATTATAAAGACAAATGAATTCAATAATGATGTGCACCAATAAATCATGTACAATAGATACTTCAATATTCCATAAAATAACAACAATAATTGTACATTTTGGTTTCATGGGAACTTTAATATCAAGAAAAACTGCTATAATAAATTTTAAACATATTTTTTATGTATGGAATACAGGCTAACATTTTGTTGTAAACTTTGTCTTTATTGTTCTGTCTTTTAGACCATGTTACTCAGGATAAGCTAGAGAAGTCCTTGCCATGATACAGGAGCCAATCAAAAAGCCTTAATCACGTGAGTCATTATTTTACATATTACATTTCATACTGTCAGACTATGTCTATATACATTTGTGTGTTTCTGAATATGTTATTATGTCTCTCTGCAGGTATTCTCAGATGGACCTGCAGACTCAAGAAGCTTATGAGCTTGCAGTAAAGGGTTTGTTGTATCCTCATGGTAAAAGTCCACCTATCCTGACTGGTCTGCGATGCATACATTTCAATCCGCCACATTTCACATTGGGTTAGTACATTGAATAATATATTCTCTACATATACATTAATATAGGTTTGCTTTACTTATACCAGTAACCACAAATTTGTTCTTTTCTACACAAAAAGAGGTCCAGTGTGTGAATGAGACTCAGAAGTATCTGCGTAAATTGATTCATGAGGTAGGACTAGAGCTGCGGACTTCTGCTGTCTGTTCTGGAGTACGTCGTACACGAGACGGTTCCTTCAAAGCAGAGAATGCTCTCACCCGACAACACTGGACTGCTGACTGCATTTTACAAGCTATTGCTCACTTTCGCAAGACTAGCCCGCAAAATCAGGAAATCTGGAATGTACAGGCTATCTGCTGACCAGTTGAATTCGAGCACAAAGATCCAAGAGCAAACCAGAAGTCAAACTGGACAGTCTGATCAAATAAGTCAAGAGCATGTTGAACTCACAAGCCCTACATCTGATAGGATTGTAGACAGACTGACACCTGAGACTGGGTGAGGGGGAAACCAAACATGAAGTTAATTAAAAGGATTTGATTTCTGATTTGACCTTTTCACTATAATTTATAGATTTGTTACTGTTATTGTGCATCAATTAATATCATATGTTCTTATTGTCAGTATTAAAGTACTAAATGTAGGTGTTATACTTCAGGTCAGTTAAATTTTTTATGCCTAACATTTGGCCCATCCCACATTGGATTACAAAAACACCACAAACTTAATTTACAAACATCTTCCGGTCGCATATACAAATCATTCAGAGAAATATATGAGTACAAATAAATACACACACTCATGTTATGTTTTCATATGTATACACCCTGCTGGTTTGGAAATGTCACAGTGAAACAAAAGATTACGCTTAGAAAGATTACGAGTAAACTAATTGGTATCCCTCTAAGAAGTCTTGAACAAATTTGTCAAACTATATGCCTTAGTAAAGCAAGGAAAATTATATCAGACAATATCTGACTATCAAATATTCTTGCCACAAGCAGTAAAATTATTTAATGATAGGTGGTGTTGGTGTCCACGGTCCACTGAGCTGGCCTCAGTGAAAACGAATTTATTTTTATTTTTTACATCTGTGTATTTGTTATGTGTATCGTTCGTGTTATGTGCGCGTGTTGAAACCATAAGGGTTGAAACACAAGCAACAAACAATTTCCTAAGGGGATAATAAAAGTAATCAATCAAACATAAATATATCTACAAATCATCTCTATAAAGAGTTTTTTTTTCTTCTCTCAAAATAAGTTTTAAATACTAGTTTAAATAAACAGTTTTTTAAATAATTAAACAGTTTTAAAAGTGGAACCTTTGATCGCTTGATCAAATCCTGTACGGACGTTTGTCATGACGAACTCGTTCACGGGAAAGCGTCAAGCGTGGGGGAAGTAGCTCATCCTCACGTGGTACTTGATACTTTACTCAGCGCTTTTCAGGATGGACCAACCACTGTTGTAATAGCTTACTAAAAACGGCTTTTCAATATTTAATTGCTGGTGCGAATGTATTTATTTATTGACATATTTAAATAAAACAATATTTCATTATTGTTTTTATGGTTCAAATGTCCCCAGCACCACAAAAATCTCCCTGACAATTACATTTAGCCCAATGGGAAATTAGTCACCAGCGCCCCTCAGAGGGAAACTCTTTTTACCTCTCTAGTAAACCGTCTGTTTACCTGCCTTTTTACATTACTTTCTTGCACTACGTTACCTTCTATAGGTTGTGTGTGTTATTGTATCAAAGCGTTGTCAGACGGGTCAGTTTGGTGATGCGAGTGCCAGTGCGTTGGGTATTATGGGATGTGAAGGACACACTGTTAAAGGTCCGGCGCTCGGTTGGGGAGCAGTACTGCAGCGAAGCAGATCGAGCAGGACTGAAGCTGTCAGCGGCACAAGTCGAAACTGCTTTCAGACAAGCTTACCGGCAGCAATCCACACTATTTCCCAACTATGGCAGAGCTCAGGGAATGGACAGCCAGGTCTGGTGGACTGGACTAGTGAGGAGTACTTTCGCCCAGTGTGGGGTAGATGACCCTACTCTACTTGACAAACTAGCCAACAACCTCTATTACAACTTTTGTGGACCAGAAAACTGGGAGGTAATGGGGTATTTGACTTTTTAGATTTATAAAAATAGCTTTTTTTTAAGCTGATTTTCTTAGTAATTCCAGAAATCCCCAATAGGGGGCGCCTGTTCAATACAAATTTCCATTGCCAGTCATTTCTTACCCTCTAATGACAAATTGAAAAGATTGAATGCATGCGTGATTATACAAGAACATACTCTTATGCTAAAGTGTCTTACACTAAATTTAAATCTGGGAAGATTGATTTTTATAATCTCAGATTGTGTCGTCATTAGGTGTTTCCTGATTCTAATAGCACCCTGAAGTTCTGCACCGCTTTGGGACTGAAGCAAGGAGTTGTTTCCAACTTTGACAAGCGTTTGGAAGGGATCCTGAGGGGATGTGGCCTTCTCACTCACTTCTCATTTCTTCTGACCTCAGAAGAAGCTGGGGTTGCTAAACCAAACTCAGCCATTTTTACCCAGGCGCTGGTGCGAATGTGGTGTGCAGGCCTCCAGTGTAGTCCATGTTGGGGACCATTATGTGAATGACTACCTAACCTCACGCTCATTGGGTATTCGAGGTTACCTGCTTGACAGACAAGATTCTCAAGGGCACCTTGATGTTCCCACACAACATAGATTACGGAGCCTAGATGAATTACCAGCTCGATTGCAGCAGGATACAAACTGATTGATGTAATGTTGCTGTAGGATTAAACTAATTTTAAAATGACAATATTTTTTTGCAGTTGCCCATGACGAAACAGATGATGTACGCCTGAATGTCAGAATGTGGAGAAAAAAAGTTCCACTTTAGTTTAAATAAAATTATACTGCCTCTAAATGAATCTGTTGTTATTGTTGATCTGCCAATAAATTAAATTTTATTTGTGACAATTGTCTGATTGTTATCCAGTGTGATTTCTGGTTAAATACTGCTCAGATATCAGTTCTCAAATACAAAAGTAATAAGACATTAAATAAGTTAAACAACTTACTAAACTACTGCTTTATTCAGAAAACAATACTCAGACATCGTAACCAATTCTATTTCAGTATTAGAAATGTTACATTGCTTTCCCCTATTATTATTTTTTAGCACTCATAACAAAATGAATATTTCTGAAATATGGCATTTGCCCATTTGTAAATTACATTTTGTCTTTTTGTCCTCGTGCAGAATACATTCAGCAGATGGCGCTGTAGTAGCCTACATTATTATTGTTGAGGCGACTGATGGGAAGCAAATGTAACCATGCATTTTCATTGACGGACATCAACTAAATCCAAAACAAACCAAAGCGTTTATATAATTTGGTTATTTTTTTAACGTCATTGTCCGAATAATTCATAACACAAATTCTTGAGTGATATAGTTCAGATAATAATGTCTAAAGACAATAGAAGCATTTCTGTAGAGCGCTGATATGATTGTTTCCCACCGAGGCTGGTGGACACACGGTGGAGAGGGAGATCACTTAACCCTGAATACTCTTATTCCTCCCATCTGCTCCGGCACAGATACCAGTTATGGATGGACATTAAAAGAATATCAAATTGGACGAAAAACGTGATGGCGTAAATAAAATAATAATGACGTAATCAAACTGCTCTAGTAATAGTGCATTTTGAATGACGTTCAGAAGATTATGAGGGCAAACAACAGCAGGACATCAAGTCTACTGTCCCCTTCCATGTAAGATAACGTTACAGAAGCGCAGTTCTCTAAGAGTATTTCTTTACCCAGGTGATGTTCACGTAACAAACTACAACTGAAATATATCCTTTCTTTTGTTTTCCTATATCCCTGCTCCGTAAGCATGTATTTTACGGAAGTTCCCTCGGCTGAGCGCTTAAAACAAAGCTGGCTTTAGAGGCTCAGCCAGTCGGCTATGAGGGGCTGTGCTCCAATCCAATTGAAAAACTTAATGGGATTGGCAAACCCATCAACAGAGGATCGTGGCAGGAGAAGAAATGGAGAGGAGATCGAGGTTGAGAGCAGTAGATGAAATATGCAATAAGCTAAAACAAGGGGGTTTCCACAGTGATGCCACAGAATAAAATGGTTCTATGGAATTACTGTGGAAACTCTATTTTGAATCTTTCTAAGTTCCCTCAAAAAACCTTTTCCAGTGAACAGTTCTTAAAAAAAAATATATATATATATATATATTTATTTATGTATTTATTTTTTGTCTAAGTGTAAAGAGCATTAATAATCTAAAGAATCTTTTTCGCTGTAAAGAACATTTTATGCAGTGGAATAGTTCCATGGACATAAAGGTTCTTCATGTAATCTCAGAAGCTCTATAATGGGGGAAAAGTTTTAATAAGGAAGGATTTATTTCCTGGGGCACATAAGGAAGAAAAAACTTCTCACTCAATAAATAGATAAATAAAGTAAATGGAGAGAAGCGAGGCAAAAAATAGGGTATGAGCACAAAAGACGGACAAATTAAATGATTTTAAAAATACTCACGCAATGTCACGCAAGCACTTTGGTCACTCATGCGCAAGCTTAACTCCTCTTGGCCATGATCTCTAGAGTCCTTCCCTCATCTCACAAAAGGTTTAGCCAAACAAACAAATAAATAAATTGGTGAGCAAGTAAATAAAAGAGCTGAGCTTTTCCCTTAGTAAAAAGAGCACTCTGGCACATTGAGCTGTGCCTGAGGTTGTCTGTTTGCATTTCCATTTGACCTTTTTAAAATATTCAGATGATGGAGGATGTAAATGGACAGGGTAGTTTAAAGGGAGGAGGATAGCTTGGCTAAAACATTTTATAAAATGAGAAACTAAGGAAGAAAGAATCAGGTTGAGCCCAATTTTGCAGCACTTTGTGTTATTTGGAAAAATATGCAAACTTAGACAGAGGTCAAAACACTCAAAATGTCATACAGCCAAGCATGTGTCAGTCAGTCATATTGGAATCATCTACGTCTAACCTTCATGCTTAACTGATGATCAGTGAAAGTCAAGGAAACACCTCGTTCTCCATATACAGTACAACCAAAACAATATTCCCACGCACTATTTACAAAGTATTTTTCCACCGACATGAAACAAGACAGCATTTTAAAGAGAAAGACGATTGGTGTTTACAATGTATCATACATAAACGTCAGTCAATAAGCAGATAACCAGGTTTAAATTGGGGTTCAGTTGGGACAAAGCTAGAGATGCAATACTGAGCATCATCTTTGGTGCAAAGGCCAATTTAGAGCATCTGTTATTCTACGAGTTTGACGTTGTCATCACGGCTGACTGCAATTCAACATCTGGAAGTTATGCAATGACCGCATGTTACAAAAACTGTTCAGTCCGAAATACCCAATACGTACTTTAGCATTTTAACCAAAGTCCTCTCAAAAAAACAAACAAAAAAAAGAAAAATACATTTGATCAGTGCGAAGTTAAACACAAATACGCACATTTTCTTCTCATTCATTGAACTCAAACATTTTTTTCACATAAATGTAATCCTCAATCCATTCAATCAATCACATTTAGTTGCTTACATATAAATCACATGTTTTTAATTAAGTGGCAGATTCATTCAATCGATCAATTGATAAACCATCTTTGAATCTGTTCTTTCAGGCTGATCATTTAAAGACCATAACTCAAAAATGTCCAGTGTTTAATTTTGAATTTTGACGGAAATCCTCTAATTTACACAGGCTTTTGGGATTATTATATAAAATTCCTATGATTCTTCACACATGGATCAGACTTCAGCAATTGCTTCCATGATCTGATGCCAGAAGACAGCTAATAAGCCGACCAGGTTTTTTGAGTTCTCTTTTGTGCTTTATCAATGGCATATTTTCTATTTGGAACGGCATCTCGTATAAATATATATAAATATTATACTGGAAATTCCTTCCAAAGCAGTCAATCAACATTTTTTTATAACATGAGATCATTGGCAAAAGCTTGGGGACAGATAAGATAGCAAGAACAAAATTAACACACGGTTTAAAACATTTCAGTGTAAAAGCTTCCATATATCTTACATAAGTTGAAAAGGATAATGTGCTTGAAACTGAATATCATCCATTATTATTGCTATTACCATGGCTTTAAGCCTCTGCATGCAATGACCCAATGAAGTGAGTTATCAGTGCGTGAATAGCCGTCACCAACATCCATCATAAATAACGTAAAGTGCAGATTTAAAGATGATTGTGTTAACAAGTGTCTGAAATGTACACTGCGAAAGTGCACAGTGAAATACGTGCAATTATGTGATCAGACATGCATGCGTCCAATCATTCCAATGTGAACATGTAGATGTCATGTGACGCCACACCGCAGCTGAAAAAAGTGCACACACAGAGGCTCCATTTACCTTATCGACTCTTTGATAGCAAGCACTTTCTGTGCATCAAGGAAATATTGAGTGGGATTTGTGAATCTATGCGTAACTGATAAAGTTACATGTCATAATTGTGAAATTAACACCATAAATTTCTAGTTTTTGGATAAAAAAAATACATAAAATACTGATTTCCATTGGGGTAAAAGTGTCATAATGTGTTAGAGACCATATTTGTCCCTCAGAGTCGTCAATCATCTCTCGTGTTTGCTGATTTGTTATCATCGTTATAAGGAGATCAAGTTAAAATAAATTGGCAAAATTTGTAGTTCTATTATTACATGCTAATTGACTGACTTAAATTGTAACAAAACAAATCTCCCGTTCTTTATCCATAACGTGATACAGAAAAAGTGATATTATATCATTGTTAAAAGGTTGTTATGTGTTAAACTACTTTTTAGTGAGTTGCACATCCCATTAAAGGCATATTATAAGCCTTTTTTATAATAACGGAATTTTAAAAGACCAAAACCGGTAGAATGTCGTCTTATACATCTATAAGGATATTTATAGCTTTAAGATAAGCTCTGTTAGTAAGAATGGTTTCTCTAAAACCTCTCTCATTGTTTTTCACTTCCAGATCAGTTGTTTCAAGCCATTGATCCGTATATTTTTCAAAAGGGCCCTGTCTCTACATCACTGGATCCTGTAGTTGATTCCCATGTAGCTTGTTCTGAGTTCTTCTTTCAGAGTTTCTCAGTTTTTTGAGTTTCATCTTTAACTCGTCATTGCTGTTGTTGTTCCAAAAACATCCTTTTTGAAACGACTCAGTCTGTCCGAATGTAAAAGTTCCACGTTTGATTGGTTTCTCCCACTGACCACATCGAAATGCTCTCAATATGTGCTGTGCTTACCAACTGTGCGAGTCTGTAGCTGGTGAACGCAGTCCAGGAGTAAGGTGGAGGATAACTCCAGATAATGCATGTCAAACCACTGAAAGGAAAAACAAATTTAAAGGATTAAGTCGTTGAAAACTACTTTTACATAATAAGACTCTGGGAGAAGAAAAACAGAAGGGTTTGGTCAAACTACACTAAGATGTTTCAGAAAAGAGTACCTTGTGCATAAGGAACATTTTCTGAATGAGATGAGAAGACAAGATGGAAGTAGCAAAGAAAATTGACAAAACACACATGTAAGACAAATACTTCAACCTGATGGCATGCGAATGTATTGAAATGTTATTGTGGAAACACAGTCACAGTTCTACCAAAAAAAATTTGAAATGTCTGACGATGCTGACAAAGTATGTGACAACGTCCTGTTGACAAATCTAATTAAAGGTTTGCAATACTCTGTCAACAAGCTCCACTGTGAGCAGACTGGCTGATAACTAAGGGTATCTGTATGGACAAAATTCCAACAATTCCATTTCTAATTGCATAATTATGTCTGGGAATATATATTTTAATTACTCAACATTCAAAAGTTTGGGGTCAGTATGCTTTTTTTTTAAAGGAAATTAATACTTGTATTCCAGGCGGTGGCATTAACGTTTATTAAAAGTGATAGAAAGAGTTATATTTTTTACAAAAGATTTCTATTCCAAATAAACACTGTTCTTTTTTTTTTAAATTATAAATTGTTTCACCCTGACCAACTGAAGCTTGCCATATCCTACAGTCTCATTGGTCTCATGTTCATTGACAGTCTAAGGACAAAGTGACAACAGATGGCTAAACTAACAGCTTAAACCCTTGAGCAAAGACAAATCATATGCCATTAAAAGTTAAAGGCCTCGCACATATGCTGGTCTCAGTATGCAAACACCCCCTATTGATGATCATAATTAGGCACCACATGATATATAACACATCAACCTACAGCTCAGCAAAAAAAGTAGTAAAAATGGAAATATAGCACTAAAATACCTGTTTCTGAGTGACAGCAGGATGTCCCACCCGTCAGAATACTCCTAGGCTTCTCCGAACCAACACAAAATGGTGTTGCCTCGCCCACAACCACCCCGTCTCCACCAACAACTAGAAAGACAATGTGTGATGTCTACAAATGACCTCTTTCACCTTCCACAAAAAAATGACCTTTCTAAGTTTGTAGAGTACAGTTCATTCAGCGAAGATCGATCAAAAGAATAAACACTAACAAATAACTTGCTTTGGGAAAAGAAAAAATACATATGTATTAGATATTAGAATGATCAGTGTTGGGTGTAACATTAAAAGTAACATGCATTACCTAATCAGATGACTTTTTATGTAAAGAGTAAAGTAACATTGCTTTGTAAATGCAATTTGAGGTTTGTTTTTTTTAAGTATTAAGTTAATTTGCTTAAACAACTACTGAATTAAAATTCTTCTCTACAACAGTCACTTATTCAAGCTCGGGTACAGATAAAAAGTACAAAGGTAACAACACATTACCTTTTTACTTTCAATAAAAAAGGTATTCAGTAACAGTAGGTAATATAACCTGTAATGTTGAGAGATCTATTTGTATAGGATTACATAGCTCTAGGGGTAAGGGAATATCAGTCATAATATAATAATATTCAAAATTTGTTAACAGGCTATGTTGTTGAATGCATTACGAAGTTAAAAACTTAAAAAAATTCTCAGTGAAAAAACACCACAGCAAGGCCTGGGAGATCAAGTCTTAACCAGGTGAGAAAAAGTAATGCTTAAGTAGCGTAACGCATTTCCTTTTCTCTATGGATGATATAAAGGCTTTAGGGGAGTGATGGACCTGTATATTGTATGGGATGTATCCGTGTATATTGTACCATGATCCAGGGTATCGCATTTGTGTGTTGTGAATTGCACTTTTTGATTTAAAAAATGTAAATAAATAAAGTAGTGTAACGCAGTACTTTCCATAAAAAGTAACTAAGTAACGTAATCAGGTTACACTCTAAAAAATGCTGGGTTATTTTAACCCAATTTTGGGTCAAATATGGACTAACCCAGCTGTTGGGTTAAATTTATCAATTGCATTTTTGTATCCAATAATTGGGTTTGTCCTTATTTGACCCAAAATTGGGTTAAATCAACCCAGCATTTTTTTAAAAATATGCTTTAAGGAGTCACGCAATATTGTGAATCACTAATTTAAAACAAATTGCGTTCATCAACACCGAGAAGAATGATTTCTGAAGGATCATGAGACACTGATCATGCACTCTAAAAAATGCTGAGTTGTTTCAACCCAAATTTGGGTCAAATATGGACAAACTCAAATAAAATTTGAAGTTGACAACCCAGCATACTGGAGTAATGGCTGATGAAAATTCAGCCGTCGTCACAAGAATAAATTACATTTTAAAATATCTTACAATAGAAAATATTTATTTAAAAATCGTATAAATTGTCTAATAAATGCAGCCTTTAAAAAAAAATCATAATTATTCCAAACTTTTGACTGATACAAAACATATTGATAAAATGAATCAAATAATACTCATAATCATAATACTCACTTTAGTAAAGTGCAGAGCAGCATGAGTAGGACACTGCCCACCACACACAACACCAGCATGGTGGCCACAGTCTGCTGCCTGTGGTTAGATCGCCACCACTGCCAAGAGGTCTGCATGTTCACATCGCATACCCATAAAGCCAGGATGACATCTAAAACAAACATTCACAAGTGTTCATTTTATTTTCATTGAAAAAATATAAAAACATGCTCAGCAAATTTCAATATTCAATAGATGTTAGAAAAATCATTTCAAAGTAAGTTGACATTTTGTGGTGAACTACTACATATGGATGTGGACATGGAGAAAACAAATCCCTTCCCTGACAATTCCCTGACAACAGGAGGACTCATATCAACCCAGACACAAGCACAAACACAGATCTGAATTCTGCTATTGTGCCAAATGTATACACGGAAAAGCAATTTAACAAAGGACAAAACGTGCTTGTCTACACACGGACAAGCTTGAAGAACATGCTGTCAGCAAGAATTTATCCAAGTGAGTCAGCAATCAAAATTAATGTCAGACCGCTTAGGCTTCTATATACCGGTACTGGCATGACAAATACAATTTATTCATCTTTTGCATTTTCGATTCTAAATCTATTATTATAGAAAAAATATATGGTGGATGAGCAAAAAATAAAATAGGAAGGATTTTCCGATTTTGTTAATTTTTTTATAATCCGACCCAAACCACAATTGCAGTCTTAGGATTTATGGACACATCAAGATATTTTATTTAATATACAAAGTGCTTTAGTGATGCTGGTGGTGATGGCACTAAATAAAACAAGCACACCACCCTTATCCGTTCTCTACACTCTGAGCACTCTGTATGACCTTCTGACAGCAAGTTGTTTACAGCTGTTGTAAAACAAAGCCACCACTATATCAACTGATGATGAATATATGGCAGAAAATTATAAGACTGAGATCTGATTTGATTGCTTGAAAACACAGATCTGATTGAAAACAGACAGTTTTAAAAAAGAACTAGTGTGATCATGAGGATTGTTAACAAACTTGGGGAAGTCTAGTGCAGCTAAATTAAACACAGCAAATTCTTAATATTCAGTCTGGAAAAATCTCAGGACTTACACACACGCAGGTGTTTCCTCCAGGATGAGAAATCGGCACGTGCCATGAAAACAGAAGTGGCTGTGGGTGTCGGGGCAGTCATCGAAGTGAGAGTGGACAGCGGCTGCTATAAATTCTTCAAAAACAAAATAAAGAGAACCTGGGTTAAATGTTGCCATTAATGACAATATCTTGTCTGTTAAAACATTTCCTGTATCTCGGGTTCTCATAAATTTGTATCCAACCTGCAAGATTACTTTGTCACTTTAACACACACAAAAAAGATCTACTTCATTAAATACCAGCCTTTGTTATCATCAAAGCTAGAGCTAACTTTTGTGAAATGCACTGGTGGAAAGAGAAGTAGAAAGGAAGAAAAGAAATCTCAGCCAGGTTACAAATCAGAATGAGAGGATTTGATATTATCTGGAATATCATAGCCCTTTAGTTTCTATTATTTCAAGACGCGCCAGTTTCTCAGACTCTATCCTCCCTAAGGCACATATTTGATCTAAAGAGAGTACAAAAGGAGACATGGTGTAAGACAAGAAAGCGCAAGACTTAGCTAGGACTACCGGTCAAGATGTGCTTTCGTAAAATGGACAAATTCCCTTCTCTAATCATTGTGAGCTTTGTCTACAGAAGGTATTTACATTGGATGAAAACTGTCTGCTCTATAATGAGTAAAAAAGCTAACTGAAATTGACAATGGATGAAACCTGCTGTCTTTGTTTTACCAGCCCACAATTGCCATGTGTGAATTCATTGTGAGAAACAGAATGATAAAACAAGGTGGAACTCCATGAATTGGGTACAAAATTGGGTCTAAACTGGTTTTAAAGTCTCTGTAAAGGCAATTCTAAACACATTATAAATTTAAGAAATGTATTGCTAAAACATATTACAAAGTTTGTGCACTGTGAAGTACTGAATTGTGGAGTTAGACCATTACACAGTTTTTCACCATCTCTGTGTTCCGGATTTTTTGTTTCCAGAAAATGGGGGCTCGATGATGCACTGGAGCCCCTGAGCTCCTGGACACGCCCCTACTTGATGACGCACTGGAGCCACTGAGGCTGGCCCCTCCCCTAACACTAGAGCATTTTCGCATCAGTTTGCCGCTCAATCGCGAGTTACAGTGATAAGTAGTGGTTAAAGTTGAAATGAAATGGAAGCAGCGACAAATATACTGTATTGTGATGTGTATCCGAGTGAAGCTGATTATTGAAAAAGAAAACAACTACGGCTTGATTCTATCTGTTGGCTATTGATTGGATTTTAAAATAACTAAAAAATGTATGCGAATTAAGCATTTAAGCATTAAGACTAAATGATTGGAGAAATCCAGCATGTGTCACCAGAGAGAAGACATTTTCACAGAAAGATCGAGTCAAGCTAAATTAATTAAACATTACAAAGTACTACAAATTTTGTTTTATAGGTCTCCTACAATAGGTTTACATGCATCCAAAAAACATTTTTTTGTCATTTTCTCATAATATACACCGAAACATCACCTCTTTTCTCAGAGTCTGAAATGATTCAATAAAGGATTCAGGTCTTTTTAAACCACCCCTTTCCGAGAGCCTACTCTGCTCTGATTCGTCAGATGGCCCAGTCTGTTGTGATTGGTCTACAGCTTACAGTGTGTGTCAAACAAAAAGCCAATTACCATATCTGAATTTTAGCTCTGGAGGCTTCCTCAAAACTTGATTCACAGTAGAGTTGCATGGTTCTGAATAAATCTGCTCTATATATATGTTTTTTTACTGCGATTCTGAATAGACAACCAACAAACTACACAAAATAACACCTACTGGTGTAATGATGTACATGATACAATCTTTATATGAAGTGTCAAGCTACTTTCAAAAAATTATTTCGCTACCAAAGAAATCAGAGTTTAAATCTGAACAATAAACTTTTATCTCAATACTTCTGTGAATATGAATTACTGTCACACAAAAATAATGATACTACTGTATGCATAAAAAGACTGTTTGTGAAGCTGATAAAGACATAACCGAATTGTTGTCATTTAGGAATAAGATTGTGTGGGTCTTTAATCAAGACTGCGTTTTTCAATTATTAATTGTGCAGCTCTAGTACACAGTGTGCCGACCAATAAAGATTGCATTGGTTTTAATTCTATATCACCTTATCAATTCTAGCTGAGTCCTCATCCTTTTGAAGAGAGTGCAAAGTGGATTTGTCTTCACAGGGCAGAAAACGTGTCTTCTCGACATGTTGATATCTCAAACCAAACTCTTCCAGGCTTCAGCTACAACTACAGTGTTTGAGACAGGTCAAAGTAGATATTGTTCATGGGCTGCCAATGGCCCTGTCCCAAATGGCACCATAAGCACTCGTGGTCTTCCTGCCGAGTCCGCACTTTCATGACATAATGCCGACATAACTTTTGATGACATTGGACTGTTGGAGAGAAGTCTGCTGTGGAGCTCAGAACAGTACAGGCTCTGCATAAGTCCACATCGAGCTTTCTGAAACCTAAAATAACAATGGGACACCCCTATGGTCTAAATGGACTTAACGGCCACACGCACACGGCAGCCATTGTAAGTCCACAAGACCAAAAGTGCATATGAAGTATCCCATTTGAGACAGGACCAATGGAGACCATAGGCTGGGATTATGGGATTTGGTTAGAAACCTATGTATATCTGAGCAGGAAGCAAGTCTAGAATCTGCTGACGACTCATTTCAGGCTATTCATAATTCTTATTCAGGCACATATATTTCTGACTTTTGAAGACAAAAAGAGCTGAGCAAAAAGGAAAAAGCACACAGAACATACTTCTGACACGTGTAGTAGTAGTGGTTGTCGTCGAGCTGCTGGTGGTTGTTGTGGTAGAGGTGGTAGTTGTTGTTGTGGTGGTTGCAATGGTCGTCGTTGAGGTAGAGTTCTCTTGTACCTGCCCATATGTGAAAAGGGAGCCTACAAATCAAATACAACAAACACATATTCAAACTCAATAGCACTACAATGAAACGGTAGCATTGTTGAGGACAGCTAAGTAGGTGTTCAAAACCTTTTAAATATCCCTTCTACTGACTCACAGTTAAATCTAGTTTTGTAAACCTCTTACCCAAATGTGAAAATGAGGATCCAATAAAGTCAAAAAATGCAATGAGAAAAACAGCACTGAGAAAACAGCGGAGCAACAGCATCACACACAAGAGAGAAAAAGGCTTGAGTGGCGGCCAGCACAAATGAGAAATAACTACTTAAAGCCCACTTACTTTAGACTCAGAGAACAATTAAAATACCTTGGAACAACAGTGGGAGTTTCCGACTTCTAACCTTCAAACTATTTTGAGAACAGCTACAGCGAATGACTGGGTTAAGATAAATTAAAGTGGATTTGTGAAGCGGATCTCTCCACATACATAGGACTGTAAGACTACCTGATTTGCTGTGGTGCTCACACCACACAACAAGGTTTCTTTTCATCTGTTGCTTGACACAATGCTGACGAGGTCAACAAACGACAAAACATTTTGTCAAGAGGCAACAGTGACCAACAGTGGAAAAAAATGTTTTCTCAAATAAATTCAAGCAAGTGAATATGAGATTTTTCCGTTTATACCATCTGCACTGTAATTGGCTGGATTCCAACAAGTCGTTTCACAACACACAAAGGTCACATGGCAATAATATCTAATATTGCCGTGTCTGTGACTGATCACATCGCTGACCTGCTCATATTTAACGAGCATTGGCGACTGCAATGAGCACCGATTCTGGCCTCGCGATCCTGGAGTTTTATCATAGATCTTGGAAATCTGTCTGCGACAGCAAAATCCAGCCAAAAGTCACGTAGAGTGAGCGTAGTTCTTGGTCTCAAGAATCTTTGTCGTGCTGTGGGCCTTGTGCACTCTTATATTTACAGAAAATTACAACCACCAAAAATCCCAAAGTTTATCGCTCTGTTTTAAAAGTTCCCCAGAAAGAAGGTTAAGGCATCATAGGTGCATATAATAATTCCTTTGGTCGGGTCGGGGACAGTGACTCTGGGATGGCAGACCGGGTGGTAGTCCCTCTTTTAAGGTGTGTTCCAACAACAATGGGATCACACTTCTCAGCCTCCCTGGGAAAGTCTATGCCAGGGTACTGGAGAGGAGAATACAGCCGATAGTGGAACCTCGGATTCAGGAGGAACAGTGCAGTTTTTCGTCCAGGCCGTGGAACACTGGACCAACTCTATACCCTCTACAGGGTGCTGGAGGTTTCATGGGAGTTTGCCCAACCAATCCACATGTGTTTTGTGGATTTGGAGAAGCCATTCGACTGTGTCCCCCGCGGCGGCCTGTGGAGGGTGCTCCGGGAGTATGGGGTCCAGGGTCCTTTGCTAAGAGCTGTCCAGTCCCTGTTTGACCGAAGCAGGAGTTTGGTTCGCATTGCCGGCAGTAAGTCAGACTTCTTCCCAGTGCATGTTGGGCAGGACTCCGGCAGGACTATCCGTTTGTCGTCGGTTTTGTACATAATTTTTATGGACAGAATTTCTAGGCGCATCCAGGGGCCGGAGGGTGTCAGGTTTGGGGACCACACAATTTCGACTCTGCTCTTTGCGGATGATGGTGTTGTGTTGGCTCCTTCAGACCAGGACCTTCAGCATGCACTGGGACGGCTTGCATCCGGGTGAAGTGGCTGGGATTAGAATCAGCACCTCTAAATCCAAGGCCATAGTGCTCAGTCAGAAAAGGGTGGCTTGCCCACTGCATGTTGGTGTAGAGATCCTTCCTCAAGTGGAGGATGAGGGATGGATGGACCGGGAGATTGAGAGACGGATCGGTGCAGCTTCTGCAGTAATGCGGTCAATGTAATCGGTCTTTCGTGGTGAAGAAGGAGCTGAGCCACAAGGCGAAGCTCTCAATTTACCAGTCAATCTACATTCCTACGATCCCTTAGAAATAAGGTGAGAAGTTCGGCCACTCGGGAGGAGCTCCTCCACATCGAAAGGGGTCCCACTGGGAGGAGACCCCGGGGAGACCTAGGACATGCTGGAGGGACTTTGTCTCCCGGCTGACCTGGAAACGCACTCCCATTTGCAATGAGCTCAGATCTTGACAGTGGAGTCAAGAAAATGTTGATTATAAATAAAATGTTGCTAAGCTAATGGTCAATATTTTAAAAAGCATTGAATGGAAGTTTAACACCAAACTACTGAAAATTAGTTGAGCAACTCTTGTGAAGAGCTATTTGTGTGGAGCTCAGAGTTGCTGTCTCTACAGCGCATTTTAAATTGGTAACTTATAAGGTCCCATGATTGTAAGGAGGCAACACAGTAAGAGTCAGTTTGGGATAAAAAAAAAAAAAAAAATATATATATATATATATATATATTAACACTGGTATGTCTATGTGTCAATTTAACATGTTAATATAGGTTTTATTATATTTATAATGGTTCATTAGATTTATTATTATTAAATTAAATCTGTATATCATATCTAAATAAACATTGTTTTATATATTTCCAGCCCTACGACACAAAAGCCCCATGCAAACTGATTCATCAAAATCTATCAATATAAATTTCAAAATGTCCAGATTTGAACAGTCTGTCTAATGTTCATTGTTGTGCCACAATGCTTTGGAAGAGAGTCTGGGACCTCAAGGCATGTTCACTTTTCACTATATGAAAATTCCTGTTAAATGAGAGGGCAAGTTTCATTAAACTGGAAAACTGCTGAGAAAAGCTCTTCTGGTTACAATAATTCTGTAGTGTTAATATTTAAAACATATGCATCCAACAAGCACGAGGTGGTTCACAAAACCCAATGATAAACTTACATTAATAACTTCAAAATTAAACTTGTCAAAGCTGTGCTACTTTTTACATGTTACCTGCATGTAAAGCGAAAATAAGATAAACAAAAATACATTTAAAATAAGAGGATAAAATAAGGAGATCATCACTATGCACTTTTCTTTCTTTTGTGGAACTATATATCTTTTTATCTAAGAAATATTGCTCTATATACATTTTTATCGGAGATATATTGGTATATATATCTTTTTAGTGAAGATATATAGACCAAACAGCTTTGTTGACCATTAATTTCAATTTTATGGACAAAAGAACAAGAGACTTTTCTCAAAATATTGACTTTTATGTTCCACAGAAGATAGAAAGCCATACAGATTTGGAACAACATTAGGATGAGTAAATAATGACATAAAATTAAATGAGTGAACTAGGTATTTAAGTTAAGAAAACAGGGGTATTCCCAAATTACAAAGACTGCCATTCCTTAACTATCAGTGTACCAAACTCAAATAGCTGCTACTTGTACAACCACTCAGTCAATAAAATGAGTTACGAATTTATGAATGCCATGATGTACTACATTTAAATATTTGCTTACTATTTAAAGCACAGAAAGCAAAAACACACATGATGTCCTAAAGAGTTTTAATTTCTTACATAAAACGTGACTGACTTTCTCTCTGCTTGCCGAGTTAGGAACGTGCCTTCGTAGGGACAAAGCCATAAAGGATGGACACTAAAGAATGGCTCTATATTTAAACTAAGCCCTGTTAACCTTGTTAATGACAGGAGCAAGACTACTGAGCCAAAGAAGCTGCTCGACAAAAAAGGAGTAAAAAACACTGCTTCTTCCACGTCTTGATAAACACTGACAGCACATTTAGCATGCTATCAAGCTGAAGAGCTGCACAACAATTCAGAATAATTATATGTTGGACACCCAAGTTCTTCACTACTAATGATGTGACTGAACAGCAGGTGTCAGGAGAAAGGTGGACCCCTCTAAATGTGTTTTATATTGATGACTTGTATTGTCAAATCATGATGAAATCATGATATATATATAACACTACTGGAAAAATCACATGCACATCAATAAAATAATTTTAAAAGCTTCATTCATAACCCACATCTTCAATTCAATTACATTTCAGTTATCTCAAAAAGAATTTAATAGTTTGAGTAAGCATAAATCCACTTGAGACATTAGCATTTAAAAAGTGGCAAGATGAAAGACAAGATTTCAAATAATTCAAATATTTGCTTAGCCTAACTGACGTATTATTAACATTTCAGTTATCTCTAATAACAAATAATGCCTGTAAATCGAATGAACAAAACATCAAACACAACAACATTTACTCACCGGTGAGAAGAAATATTGTATCCCAAAAAGCACGATACATCATTATAAGGCTTTTATGTTTGTTGTTGGTGAAGTATTCGAGGCGTCGTCTCTTATATTAAAACATTTATCTTCCCAACATAAGTTAGATGAATTACGCGCCTAGAGCCTACTTGAGTTTGGCTAATATTGTTAATATCCAGTCACATTGGTCAGAAATCTGACTGCCATAGTAAAACTGTGTTCGTCTTTCTTCATAGTTTCATGTAGCTTACTCAACACAATTACGCCATGCGTCAATCCAGGTATTTTGAACTTGACGTCAAACTCCGTTTTACCGCTGATATAGAAACGCTAACGTTTTTCTTATTCGCTATGATGATAAAGGTCAGTGGTAAACATCGTTAAACTACAGAATTACTTTATAAATTAATCATAGCGTAGGACTCTCTCCACACACCCAAGTTGACATCCTTCTGTTCTGCGTGCGTGCGTGTGCGTGCGCGCGCGCGTGAGCTAAAGAGAGCAGTGCATTGCTGGAAACCTCGAGTGTAGGAACACACTTTGTTTAAACGTCTATTAACTGTTATTATTTAACATATTTTTTCTTTCATTTTCTTAGCACGCATATTTTATTGTGAACACTGATTTTCAAGTGAATAAAGTTTTGGCTTTTTAAACGTTTACTGTGTTTGAAGAAAGAGTGATGCAGTTTTTATTATTACAAACTGTAGCAGATTGCTGGTTACCCTGACCTCGCTACCTCTTAACTATTTTTAAGTTTAGCTACCTGTGCTGTGAGATGTGGCGTCTGTTTCCAATCCACTTCCACAGGTTTCTTTACCTGGTTAAATATATTTCCTCAAGATTAGATTACGCTGAAGGCCAACATTAGAACCTGGGACCCTCACAATATATGGTTATGTTTAAAAGAAATGAATTTGAAAATCTCTCTTTTTGTTATGACGTTTTTGTGAGTTTTTTGGTCGTGTTTTGGTCCAGGTTTTGGGTCAGTCTTGCGTTCCCAGAAGTTGATCCAAAAAGTATGCTAATTTATTTCATAGGTCAACCAAAAACCAAGCCTTTACCTACACTTTAAAACTTTATTGTAAAAAGTCCAAACGTCAAGAGTGCAAAATTATAATAATGTTATGTTGCCCTCTAGTGGAATAAATGGATACGCTCAATATTATTTAAAATTATGCTATTTCATGTTTGGATTCCATTAATTTGCCATTGTAGGCCTAAGTTTGCTGGCAGAATGTAAAACAAGCCAAAAGCTATTATTTCTAAAATAAAATAATACTTAAGTAAATATTCAGTAACAGTACATATACATTCCGATAGGTGGAGTTTAACTGCGTTGATCTCATTTTGGAATTTTACATGGACATACAATGCCAAAGTATTTGTAGGAGCAGGTGGCTTTTAATTCAACAGACGTTCTCAAGAGGATTCAAAAATCATTGTTTTATCTAGTCGAGAGGGTGGTTAGTTAAACTATATAAATTGTGAGGATCGTGACTAACAATTCTGAAGTTTCGTGTTGGCTGTAACATTTGAAGACGTGTGTCATAGTGTCTTTCTACGCACCTTTCTCGGAGCACCAATATCTCTTTTAATGGCGAGCACAGAATAAACTGACAATAGACCTTCTCTATTCTTGGATTGTTTAACCTCTGGAGTCTTTCTCAAGGCAAATCATTAGCACAAGAAAGAAGACACCATGAGTACAAAGGAGAAGAAGGTACGATTATGTCATATCTGGAGTTCTTTTCCATTAGTCAGATGTTTTTTTTATGACTTAATGACTATGTTTTACTGTAAAGTCGTGTGTAACTGTCACTATATTAATGTAAAAAGAAAATTTTAAAGTCACTTACACATTTTTTAGCACATTTTGGGCAGTATTAATAACATCATGTGACGTCACATTTGGAGAATATATGTTGAATTTAATTGCAATTCAATTTAGTGATTGAATCTGATTTTTTTTTTTTTTGCCTATAGCCTTAACATAACATCAGTTATCTTTTCTATTCAGGGTCATATGTACACTTTGGCATTAATGGTGACCTCTGCAGCTATTGGGGGAACACTACAATATGGATACAACCTGGCCATAATGAATGCACCAACTGTTGTAAGGAACAATGTCATCGGGTTTGTGTAAAAGAGGAAAAATAGTTGCATTTATTTTTGCCATATTAGTTGTCTCTGTGTATCTGTTAAGGCTAATGACAAGTTTTGTGTTCTGTGTTCCTTCCTGCAGTTCATTCAAAAGTTTGTCAATGAGACATTTCAGGAGCGATGGGGAATACAGTTGGGGGTTTATGAGGTCACACTGATATGGACCTTTATCGTTTCTATTTTCTCATTGGGCGGCTTTACTGGGGCCTTGATAGCAGGGCCAATGTCTGTTCGTTTCGGAAGGTACAATCACAATTATCTTGTTGTATTTAAAGTCACAGTTTACACGTTCCTAGTGTTTCTTAACTATTGTCTTATTAAATTAAAATGTGTTTTAGATTTAAAATGCAATGACTTTTAAGTAACAAATCATTCTTTATAGTTTGCCCTGTTATGTTCTTTTTTCCAAGGAAGAAGACTATGTTGCTGAACAATGTGTTTCTCTTCTCAAGTTCATTGTTTGCATTGCTGAGCCGAACGGCAAATTCGTTTGAGATGATTATCATCTCCAGATTTTTGGTTGGCATAAATGCAGGTACTGTCTATATATATATATATATATATATATATATAGATATAGATAGATTAGATGATTATATTAGATGAGATTTAGATTGCTAGTTTATTCCTGGTATCATTATTAAAGCATCCATCCTCTCTATTTATTCAGGCATCAGTATGAATGTACAGCCCATGTATTTTGGTGAAAGTGCTCCGAAGCACTTACGAGGAGCAGTGTCTCTGTCCTCAGCTGTCTTCACGTCATTTGGACTGGTGTTGGGACAGGTGGTTAGTCTGAGGTACGTTACATATTTGATGCAGTACGAAGCAGTTAGCGAGAGTGTTTACCATTTCCTTGTGTGATATCAAATAAATAATTTCATGAGTACTTTATGAGGTGCATTTAAAATTGTTATTTTGTTATCCATTTGTCCGAATTACATAGATTATCATGACTGAAATGACTGATTTTAAAATTACTTGTCTTTATTCAGTGAGGTGTTAGGTAGTGAGCCGTGTTGGCAGTACTTATTGGCCAGTAATGCTATTCCAGGCTTCATCCAAATCCTCACCTTGCCTTGGTTTCCAGAAAGTCCCCGCTACCTCCTCATTGACTGTGGGGACAAAGAGGCCTGCCTAATGGGTATGAGTCTTATGCATTGGAGCAGTTGTATATTGCAATATGCTCTCCAATACAGGGTATGATTGCCTCACTTAACCCTACACAATTAACATTACGTGCACCTTACTCTAATAATGTTCACTTTTAAAGGGCTTCCACTGTATAGGAAAAAAACATAGGTAAAATATGTTAGAAAATGTTAGAACGGGGTTTAGAATAGGATGCAAGAGAAGAAAGTTAAACACTCTTACATCAGCCATGAAAAAAACCACACAAATGTGCTATTTTTGCTTTTAATTATTTAAAAGCAAAAATAAAAAATAAATTTAAATAAAAAAATTAATTTAATTATTTTAATAATTTTTTTTAATTATTGCTGGTTTGCTTAATATTCTGAGATTGCATTTCCCTGTTTTAGCATTTTGAGGAATACTAAATTTGTTTTTGTGCAAGTGAGATGAGTAAATGCATGCTCACATTTACTACATTATTCATCATGTTTACACAGCGCACACAACCTTACTCACGATTTCTCTCAAAATAGGGACCGGAGAGCTGTCAGTTAATAATGAGAAAAGTAACTATTAATAATATTGCCTATTTTAAAAAGTACATTTAAAAGTTATGCGTAATCTGATTACGTAACTCGTGTTACTTGTAATCGGTTACTCCCAACACTGAGGGCGGGTGAATGACAATTGTTCATTTTTGTGTGAACTATCCCTTTAAATATCCACAAAACCAGTCACATGTGTCTATTTTTTATTTTTTTCGGAATTGGGATTTAAACATCACCTGAAATTTGAATAAATAAGCATTCCATTGATGTTTGTTTGGATAGGACAATATTTGCACAAGATACAACTATTTGGAATCTGAAGGTAATCTGAAGGTGCAAAAAATCAAAACATTGAGAAAATTGCCTTTAAAATTGTCCATTTATATTCGAGATTGGGCTGTATTCACTCACAAAAATAAATGTTTTATATATTTATGGTTGTAAATTTATAAAATATCTTTTTGGAACATGATCTTAATATCCTAATGATTTTTGGCATAAAAGAAAAATCTATAATTTTGACCCGTTACACTGTATTGTTGGCTATTGCCAGAAATATGAGATGGTCCTCACTGCAGAACATGAAATCCACGGGAGGAGTCGGATTCGACTTGCGACTTGTGATGCGACTTGTGACTGGTTTGTCATTCAGGGTCACATATTTGAAAGCTGAATGTAATTCTTACACATGATCATATACATTAATCATACTTGTTCCACAGCACTGCGGCGTTTGCGTGGCTGTGAGGTGCAGAGAGACGAGTTGGATGAGATTCTGCAGGAACAGAATGAAACCAAGGGAGAACGTGCCAAACAGCCATGGGAGCTCTTCACGGACCGCAGTGTTCGCTGGCAGCTCATCTCTGTGGCAGTCTTGAGCAGTGCCATGCAACTGTGCGGTAATGACACAGTAAGACCCTGCCTCTGTCCAATCCTGTGCTGTTATATCTTTGCCTCCTTGTTGGAAGTTCAAGTGTAACTGGATTGCCGGTGCATTGCTTCAATGCTTCAAACTGAACGACACACCTAGCTGTTCATGAGAATGAATGCTTGTTGCAGGCTTAAAGGAGTAGTTCACTTTAAAAAAAAAACTTTTGCTGATAATTTACTCACCCCCATGTCATCCAAGATATCCATGTCATTCTTTCTTCAGTCAAAAATATTTTTTTTATGAAAACATTCCAGGATTTTTCTCCATATAATGGGCTTCAGTAGGAACCAAACGGTTCAAGGTCCAAAAGACAGTTTCAGTGCAAACTGTTCAAAGGGCTTTAAACGATTCCAGACAATGAATAAGGGTCTTATCAAGCGAAACGAGAATTTCATTTATTTAACATTTGTGGTTAATTTGTAGAGTACCTTTGAAAAACACATTTGAATCTTTTTCTGTAAATTCACTGAGGAACTGAATAAGCAAATGACTGATTGACCTGCCTTGTGTACAGCTTTCTACAGCTCTCTCCTGTGCCCAACACTTCTTACTTACATAACTAGAAATAATTTCAGAAGGATTTCAAGTGTTAGTGCTGGTGTGTTTTTTTTTTCATGCATTAGCCAGAAATTCAAAAGATTAAGGGCCTTTTTCTTCTATTCCTCAGATTTACTTCTATGCATCATATGTGTTCCAAGAGGCGGGAATATCTGCAGGGCAGATTCAATATGTGACCATTGGGACTGGGATGTGTGAATTCACAGCTTGCATTATGTGTGTAAGTCTTCATTTCATCTGTTATCAACTATGTAACTTTCTTTTACATAATAGACAAAGTGTTTTAGTCCCTTTTGCCAAGAAATAATTTATTTGGAGGACCAAGGTTACCACTTTTAATGGTGTAATTATAGGATAATTTCTGTTAGAATGACATGGCTATACATTAATAAGTGTGTGTGTGTGTGTGTGTAGAACCTATTGATAGAGAGGTTGGGTAGGAAGCTGATGTTGATGGGTGGCTACGTTCTCATGGCAGGATGGGCTGTAGTCTTCACTGTGGCTCTTTCCCTTCAGGTGTGTATTATTAAATGATGTATGACCCTATTTCTATTTACTAGCACACACATAGTCACATGGAAGGTTATATACACTTATGCATCCTCAAACTATAACTAGTGTATACTCCTGAAGTTGACCTTTGAGAGTCCTCGTGTAATGTCTTACCTTAAAGTGGACACATAATGTCCAACTTCAGTAATCTAGAGAGTTCAACAGAATGGACGTCATGTCATCATTGGTTAAATATGAGTGGCTTAGTATCCTATGCTCACCAAGTCTGTATTTTGTATTTTTGTTTTAAAATAACCATTAATATTGTGGAATATTATTACAATTTAAAATAAATCTATGTTTGAATATATTTTTAAATCACATTTAAACACATTGTGATGGCCAAGTCTAATGTTCAGCAGCCATTACATTAAGTATAGATCAAATAACAGTTATGTTTTGATTTGACCTTCCTCCCAATAGAATATGGTTACCTGGATGCCTTACATGAGCATGACCTGCATCTTCACCTATATTCTCAGCTTTGGCATGGGACCAGGTAGGGCAGGACATGCATTACTTTGGCAGGGAACATTATGTTTATGACAAGAAAACATCCCTACAAACATGTTTTACTGTAGCATAAGAGGATAAGCCTACATTAGGTTTATCAACAACAGAAACTGAATTATCAGAACTAGAACTTCACTGTACAAATTAAATATATACTGATTCTTATTAAAGCTACAAAAGTTATTCATCCAAGAGCAGTGAGTGATTTTCTCTGTCTTTTGTTCATGACCACAGTTATTGCAAGCCATTGCGGTATGCATTATCGTGATGTATACATTTGCAATATTTTGATCATTTCAATATATTGTGCAGCCCTAGTTTATATAATTTAGTGTTATTTCATACAATATTCATACTCATTTTCTTCATATGGTAGCTGGGGTGACTGGAATCCTTCCAACAGAGATTTTTAACCAGACAGCACGTCCTGCCGCCTACATGACTGCTGGCTCTCTAATGTGGCTGAACCTCTTCATTATCGGCATGATCTTCCCTTTCCTTGTGGTGAGAGAAAAACAGACACATTTATTGTTCATGGCAAAAATGACTTCTTTATTAGTTATTAATATTTGTTTCACTCATTTTAAGTACAGTTCAAAAATGAGTTTAAAAACAAACTGCCAGTGCATTAAGATAAAATACAACACATTCTCTGAAAACAAGTCTTAAAGGGACAGTTCACCCAAAAATTAAAATTCTCTCCTTATTTGCTCACCCTCCAATGCATATGACTTTTTTCAGATAAACACAAAGATTTTTAGAAAAATAATCAATCTCTGTGAGTCCATATAATGTCATTGAATGGGTGCTGCTTGGTTGACGTTGAAAAACCATAGGACCTGTGGATGAATCAATGTCTTTTAAAGCGAAAACGATAGGTGTCATACATGTTCATGAGGAGGAGTGACATAAGAGCGTTAAGAAGCTTGCACAAAAAAGGATTAAAAAAAATGATTTATAGGTTAAAAGAATTACAAATATTAGTTTTTTTCTTACACACGCCTATTGTTTAAAATTCGTTGTTTGTGTTTATCTGAAGAAAGAAAGTTATATTCATTGTCAATGGCATGATGGTGAGTTAAACATTAAAGAATTTGTATTATTGGGTGAACTGTACCTTAATGTAGTTGGTAAGTTCATGTATCATGTTTCAAGGATTTGTATGATAGTATTTCTTCTTTTTATGAATGTCCTCTTTGTGTTTTTGCAGAGCAGTTTGGGACATTATTGCTTTGTGCCATTTGGGGCTGTATGCCTCCTGACTGCTTCATTTATTTGGATGGTTTTACCTGAAACCAAGGGAAAGACCCTAGCGATGATCACTAAAGAGTTTTACAGACTCAACTACCGTGGACACGGCAAAATGGATCCAGAAGTAATTCAAGCCCAGTACCAACTAGGGAAGTCTTACACTCCACTGCCTTATAGTGTGTTAAACATTCTCATCAACTAAATTAATGTTTTTAGAAAAATATCTTCATTTCATTCACGCCACAGTGAGTTTATATCTTGTCATGTTCTTTTTTACATGCATTACTTACTGATTAAATATTTTCTTCATCACTACACTGACTTGCATTACTTATTTAATTAATCCATTAATAATGCATTACTGTTCCACATTACTTAAGTGTTTGGTAGATATTGCCAACCATAGACCTAACTGCTCAAAAATGAAAAACATATGTCCCCTTGCTTCCTTTATCTTGATTCCCATCAGGGAAGACATACTAAACCTTTTTTGTAGTTTTGTTAGCACATTTGATACAGGAGAAGAGTTCAGATAACACTTAGGCAAGTTGACATTGGCAGGTGTGCAGTTATAACAATTCTGAATGTTTCTCCTTAAGGTCAATGTGACTCAGCAACACTCTTACAGAGAACCCCTGATGCTTTTCTATGGCAACAGAGAGCTTTAGTTCATAGTAAACACATGATTCTTGCTAATGTTTAGAACAGATTAACAGGACTATTCGGCTAAATCTAGTTGTTTATTTCTGCAAGATTATCTGCACAAATGGCAAATATACTTAAAGTCCAGCATGCCTACTTTAAGGGGTCACGCTCAGGCTTGGACTCAGTGACCTGAACTGAAGTAAAACTCAAACAGGTTTATTTGCAGATATGGCAGTAACACATTGCATTAACAGGTAAGAAATTATACTTGAGTTCCTTAGGTGAGATAGGCTTTTGTTAACACATGATAACACAACCAAGGGAGTGTGTTTGCATATAGTTCTGGTGATGAGGGCTAGATGAGTTTCAGGTGTGCATGGTTAGGTGCCATGGGGATGATGATGAGAAATGCAGTCTGTGACATAACGGACGTACAACTGTTTTAGCTGACCTTAAGTAATATACTGTAGTTCTGTAACTCTAACTCTGTTAGACTAGGCTGTTAAAAAGCCTAGAAATATTGAAGTTGTAAACTGTCATATAATACTACATTCATATAATACAACAAAACCTTTTGAGGCTTATTTTTTTTGTCAAAGATTTTTTGGATAGTACAAAATGGATTAGCTATTAAAGGATCATGAAACCCTTCTCTTTCGTACAGTTTTGGCTTGTCAGTATCTCAACTTCCAGTCCTCGCGACCCACTGCTCTGCATATTGTGTATGTCTCCCTTGTTTAACACACCTGATTCAGATCCTGAGCTCGTTAGGATAGACATAAAGTCTATCCTAACGAGCTGAGGATCTGAATCAGGTGTGTTAAATGAGGGAGACATACACAATATGCAGGGAAGTGGGTCGCGAGGACTGGAGTCCTGCAGCCAGAGTCTTGCCCTTGCAGCATTGTGGGAAATACCCAAACGCAACACAGCTGAACATTTACACGACAGAAACACTTGTAACCCATGAAGGCCTTTCTTATCTATTATTAGATCTCACAGTTTGACACCACATGCTGTCATGAACAATTAAGAGACAGTGTTTTCTCATGGGATATGAAAATATGAGGCACCAGCGACGCGTCATTGAAGTATCACCATGTGTGACATCGACCATTGATTCTATTGTAAAATACACAACATCAACAAAATAGTAGTATTAAAAGACATTACAAAAGACATTAAATCATTTGCAAAATGTTCTTCATGTTCATTTATAGATCAGCTTGTCTCTAATTAATGCACCAAACTCTGTATTAAAGGCTGTTTATGTCTTCCCCATCTTTGTCTTGAACATGTGACCACATTTTTAACAGCAATAAAACCAACGTATCTGATCATAGTCCTAGTAACCCAAAGATCTTTCTTGCACTGTTTGAGGATGTTGAGCTCCAAAGATTATTTGTTAACCATAACAAGTAATTGTGTCTGATTGGTCCCAGTTGTTACATATAAATGTAAGGAAGTAAAACATTCAATGGAAGAATACACATTTAAAGAATTGAAACACTTCAACAGAATGGCAAACATTTAAATAACTTAAACACTTTAAAAGAAGTGCAATGCACTATAAGTATGGCACAATTTCATCTATGTGTGTGTTCAAGTGTTTGTTTGCACAATGTGTAACGCTTCCACACTGTCTGTGTGTTTGGGGCTTCAGGTTTTCTCATGCTAAAATCTGGGTTCCTTTTCAAAGGTTTTGGAACCAATACCTTAATTCCATTAGCTTTCTGAATATTCAAAAGTGTTTTTTGTTTGTTGGTTTGTTTTTGGACATCTGCCCTGGTCAAACAAAGCCAAGAAACTTTAACATTTTTGTCTATTTTATTTAATGTGTTAAGATAATTGGGAAAATCATGAGTTTTTAAAATAAAGCAAATAAACTTGCGCATTCTTCTTAAACTAATGTATTTTAAATGTTTAGTCATCAATTTATTTAACTTGACATTGATATAATGGCACAATCATGTCAATAGATTGTGTCAATGAGCTAAACAATTAGTGTAGACTTCTACTACAGATACCCATTCTGCTGAGGCTAGAATACAACAGAGAAAAAATGTCAACTTTACATTGGGTACTTTTGTGTTGGATAGGTTTTGGGCTAACTGGGTAGGCATCACCTGTACTCATTTTCATTGCTAATATTTACCCAGAGGTGGACAAAGTACACAACTTCCTTACTTGAGTGAAAGAACAGATAGGCCTACTACTGGTCAAATATTACTCCATTTCAAGTAAAATTTGTTGCATTGTTGAATGTACCTTATACCTCTGAATCTGGCTACCCTCATATCAAAATCAAATGTATTTCTAGAACACAGTTCCAGTATTGGGATTGAATGTGAGATTGAATAAGTGCACTCAATAACGTCCACAATGGTCCACAATTGGACATCACAAATAGCTGTTCCCTCAAATAGTGCCATATTTTACCTTTTAGTATAAATAGCCAAGTTCTCATAGTGTGCTTCAAAATAAGGACAAAGTTCGCATTTAGAAGACCAAACCCAATGTTGAAAATGAAAATCAGGTTGATGTCAGATTCCAACTGCTATGATTACGTAATCTCAAGTGTTGGACTTGGATAGACGTTGTATTGTGGTTGTAAACTGAAAATCGGTTGACGTCAGAACTGAACCTTGGGTTTGACGCTAATCTTAACTTTCCATTTCAAATCAAAATTCAACATCTTCTGAGTGTTAATAACTGTCAATCAGATTAATTTGTTACTGTTCATCTCTGTACTGTCCACCCTTGTATCTCTGGTTAACCAAGTTATTTGGATTTCATTTCGGATTATTTCAAGAGTTGCTCAAAATAATATACTATACTAGCCTATATACTATTATTGGAATTTGTGTCAATTATTTTTAATCAGACAGGCAGATTGGCTTTGGAATCTTCATCATTATAGCAGTCATATATATGCAAATATTCATGCTTGCTGAAAGTGTGCACAAATATTAGCAATATGGAGCATAATTTTACTTCTACATGTACATATAATGTATATCATGTTATGATTGATCAGTGTGACCAGTCATGAACAGAGTATTAAAGTAATAAAAACGGCACTATTGTTTTTACAGCAGGCTGCCAAAGTCATGCAGTTTTTACCACAAAATAACTGCAAATTATAACAAGTATGTGTTTTGAAATTCTCATCACAAGAAAGAAAATTCTCAAATACAGTTTTATTTTATACCCATCTCTGTAACAAATAGACAGAGACACAAAAACAGTGTACAAAAACAAACATCAATAGAAAAGTATGCTTATATCCAAATGTCAAAAAATTGATCAACGTTGTGACATAAATTGCAGAGAAACAACAATTTGTCAGAAAACAAAAGGGTAGAATACCAAACATGTACAAATGTACACTTTTCTATGTGCATGTCTTTATACAAAAGTGTCAATGCAACTCTGTTTGTATATGGTTTTTATAAGATAGGTCCTTTAAATGACAGATTTTTCCTACCCATCGCTGTTCACAATCAGTATTGGGAAGGCACTTTGCAACATACAAATATACAAATACACAAGCAAGAAAACAAAACAAAAAAAAAGGTTTCCAGTGATGTAATAAGCCAGAACACCACACAAGACGAACAAAAGACAACAATAAAATATTCCTTACAACTTCAAATTTATCAAATAAATAAGGGCTTCAAATATTCAGATCACACTTATTGGGCAGACAATGATTTTTACTATTAGAAATGTTAAATTCCAATCAATTAACAGATGTTATGATCTGATATTAGCAATGATTAGTCAAATAAGTGATCTGCAAGGACCTGCAGGTTTTTACAGCAGCACAATAAAAGCATTAAGTCTGAACAAGTGTACACATGTTAATAAAATGTGTATATTTGTTTTGCAAAAAAAGAATAATTTTTGTGTGTTGTGTGTACATATTGTCATTGATAGCATAAATCATGAGTGACCGCCTGCAACACCTCTGCATTATTATTCAAACTGCTATTCGAAAAATACTCCAAATAAGTTCACGGTACATTATACTAATAACCTGCAGGGTAAAATAAGGAAAGGTAACCAGCATTAACACTGCATTTCGAGAAAGAGGAACAGGCAAACACTAAACACACACCCAAATACTTGCATAATAATAAAGACAACAAAAGTATGGATTTATAGACTTAAAACAATTTTCTTAAAACATACTCTTCCGAAAAAAGAAAAGATCCATCCATTCAACAAGGCCAAAGAAAGTACCTATATACAAGAATCCTGTTCACATAAACTAACATAAATGGCCACACATACATATATATTTGTATATATATATATATATATATGAATGTCACACATCATCATGTATAGTGACGTTAAGTTAAGCAGGAATGTACTGAACAACTTAGAAAAACTCTGATATATTAAAAAAAGATTAGAAAGCCCTCTGTTTATATTACATTCTAGAGATAAAAGACATCGGAGAGACTGCAGCATTCACACGTGTGCACGCACATATACGTCATCACTCTCACGCTGTCCTCCTGTCGGCTGCATGATTCAAGGACAAAATAGCACGTTGCAACAAAACTCAATATATACCTTTTCGTAAAGGAGACCGGTATCAATAAGTTAATAAAATATATTCTTTGCTTCTTGCTATATCTTACAGTGAAACCTGAAATTGGTCCCTGTTGGACATTTAAAACTGACATACTTTTTGTGACTCAAAACAATCAGTCTCAGAACTCTCTCTATGAGAAACAAAGAAACAAACCATAAACTTACAACAATTAATGAGATTACAGCCATTATTGGCTGAAGTTTTAAAGGATTTAAATTCATTTAAATATTTATCAAAGTAATTCATAGAGGAAAAGACTACAACATTTAAGTTTAATAACAAGTTGCTGTAGGTTTTCGGTCATTGGACTGAACAGTTGCACAGATGACTCCATCTCAGTGTTTTCTGATTACCGTATAAAAACGTCTTTTCAATTTGTAATGCTCACTGTGTCCGGACATCGAATAACCTAGAGGTACATTCTGAAATGTTTAGGGCATCAGTTTGTCTTTTAAAGCGAACATCATCCTCAAACCACTCATCTGGAAGCAGAAAAAAGTGATAAATGTCAAAAGTACGATTTTTTTTCAGGATAGACCTATGAAATTGAGGATTTGTCTAAAGTGGAATCAACAGATTAGCTGCTTCACACCAAGATGGAATCAAAATGGCATCTATTATAGCAAAGTCAAAATAATAACAAACATTATAAACAAAAAAAAATCTAAACAAAAGTAGTCTACATATGGCGTCAAGGAAAATGAAACAACAGGCTAAACTTGCAGTTATCAAAAGTTTGGTTGTCCAATAAGGTTATAAGAAATGGTTGACTTTCAAAGGGGTCATTTCTCCCCTAAACCCATTCCACTGCTGCCCATCTCAGAGTCCACAAGTGAAGAGGCAAAGGCCGACTGGACGATCCTGAAAACCAAAGGATTCAAGAAGTGACATGTTCTGTTGGGGGAAAGGGCGAGCCGAGATCACCGAGACTGGAGCCGGCCGCTGCGCGTTTCTTATGAACCCGGTGATGGTGCTTGTTGAGGTAAGACTTTGTGCGGAAAGTCTGGCCGCATTCGCCACAGGCAAACTTCTTTTCGTGGTCTGTTTTTTGAATGTCTTTGGACTCCCGGCGAGGTCACGAACGCTCTTCAGGTTGGCCGTTGAAGATGAAAGACGTCACCTCCATTTCTTCTCCCTCAACCTTGTGTTCAGCCTTGAGGTCCGTTCCGTTGGAAAGGTCACCGAATACTGCATCTGATCCATCAGAATCCTGATGAGGGCATTTCCCAGCATTCTCCTGTCCGTCTGAGGTAAACACAGAGTGGGGAAGGGGATATCAGGGAAGGAGGGGGACAGAGAGAAATATAGGAAGAGAGAAGGAGCCTCACATTAAGCAAAATGTCTAAAAATAAAAAGATTTCCTTTATACCTGAACCCTCATCACCACAAAAACTACATTTGAGAACTTGATTGTGCTTGGCTATCTGCTGGCCATCTATTGCTGATCATTATATTGCAGCGTTTGTGCTTTTATAGTTTCTGTAATAAGGGAAATTGCATCCTATTTTGTACAATAATATCTTAATATGTCAGATTGTTCAGTCCACCGAGTACGCTGATCTACGTTCTAGAGCAGTGGCACAAATCCTTAGTTTAGGAGCAAAAAGGACATATTCCTTTTGATTTTCAAGATGTAAATATGAAACACGCAATTTGAACACATACTGAATTTTATAGTGTCAATTTAAATTAAACTTAAAGGGTTAGTTCACCCAAAAATTGCATTAATGGCTTACCCTCATGTCGTTCCAACCCCGTAAGACACAGTTTAAGATATTTTAGATTACGTCCAGAGCTTTCTGTCTCTCCATTGAAAACCCACAGAGGTCACATGGACTACTTTGTCTTTATTTCCTTTCTGGACAAGGACAGTATATCGTACACATTTTCAATGGAGGGACAGAAAGCTCTCTGACTAAATCTAAAATGTTTTAAACTGTTTTCCCGAACGGAGGTCTTGGGGCTTGGAACGACATGAGGGTGAGTCATTAATAACATAATTTTCATTTTTGGGTGAACTAACCCTTTAAAGGTATAGTTCACCCAAAATAAAAATTCTGTCATCACTTGCTTACCCCATGTCATTCCAAACCTGTATGAATTTTCTTCTTATTTGGAACACAGAGGAAGCTATTTTTAAAACTCTGGGAAGCCCATTGACTTCTACTGAATGGACAAGAAAAACAGACATTTCTCAAAAATTACTCATTTTATGTTCCACAAACAAAAAAGGAAGTAAGTCATACAGTTTGGAACAATGTGAGGGTGAGCATATGATGACAGATCATCTTTTTTTAGTGAACTATCCCTTTAAAAGTAGTGAGTCCCAAATCTCAACTCTGCTCTGAATGATCAGTGCTCACTGCTCAGCTTTTCTTACAACAGTATGTAAATTGAATTTAAATGTACCAGTTCTCCAGGCAACTAACAACAGAGTGACACTTGAGACATGAGATCATTTCCTGAATTGGCAGAGAAGCACCCTATTTGGGGGGGGGGGTGTTATGACCAACCAACCAGGCTCTAGAGTTGCAGTGGCTCTAAGTCCATTCCACTATTTTGATTTACAAATCAAATTCCAGTTGGATATATGACATTTCATGACCCCAGAGTTCCAATGGCGCTTTCCACTGCATGGTACTGTACCGGCCTCGGTCTACACTTGTGCGCGCTTTTTCCAGTGCATGGTATGGTACGGTACGGCTCGTTAAATGGTACCTGGTCTGTTTGAGGTTTCAGCGCATCGTACCGGTACTAAAAATGTGACGTGAAACACTGCAGATCACTGATTGGTCAGAGATAATCGTCACTACCAGCGTCATTGTATTTGTGACCAATAGACATCGCAACCCGCTACATCTAATAGCCAGTAACAGCCACCTGCTGTCATCGAACAGTCTAATCCCACTCACTTTAAAGCAGTACAAACTGCAGTGGAGAAGCAACCGAGCTAAAGCGAACCGAGCCGAGTCGCACCACACAGTGGAAAAGCGAAGCGAGCCGAACCATGCCGCACCAGAGTCCGAACCATACCAGCAGTGGAAAAGCAGCATAAGATTAAATACAGTCCAGTTCTTTTAAAGTAAAAATTATAGACAAAAGAGGTCAGAAGTGGGTGCTGCTTAAGGCGAACGGATGAAAATTAAGCAGCGCTGAGGACCACCAGACAAAGAAGAATAAGCAAAATACAGACCAAGCCAATTATTAGGCAAGAACTGAAATCAGACCTACATTTTACCAATAAGGTCAATGGTACTTTGTCGATATTCGCACCAGGCTTATCAGTCATAACATCCAGACATCCACAGTTCTTTGGCTCACCACATTGCTACCCTCCTAACAGCTCGTACTGACCTGTAAGAGGTCCATGAAGTGGAAACCCTGGTGCTCCAGAAGAGCGGCACTCCCAGAAATAGGGAGTTGGACCTGGCTTGCCCAGGAGCAGCTCAGGCTGCAGGCCCAGGGCCGGAGGCACAGGCTGGGGTAGAACTGGCCCAGTTAGACCCCGAAAGACCCCTCTGTCTCAGGAAAGGTAACCAGGAGTCGGCGACTGGTGCAAAGGTCTACACCGCCAGTAACCGCCCCAAGAGGTAAGGGAAATGGATAGAGGAAAAGACAGAGAGGCCAAGGGAGACAATCCGTAGTCAATACAGTCAGATGACCACTAGCTTCACATCAGTTCAGAAACTATGAAAATTGTTTGTTCAAAGCTAAAATGACAAAAATAAAAAAATAAATAACTTGAATGAATCTTTTCTTTCATTACATGCCAAGCCAGCAGCTCAATGGGAGTCATACTGTAATGACAATTCTGTACTGATGTAAAGTTAATGATGCCTTTCTGATGTATTTCTGCATTACTTTTTGCATATTATCTGCCAAAATCTTAAAGCTTGTATTACAAGATCAAAATAAATCCTTTCACCTATTTTAGTCAATCTACATAGTAGTTAGCATCTATAACCCACTTGAAACCGAAACCATAATATTTAGTATTCTTGTCATCACCAATAAATTACCAAGGATTCAAGGACAAAAGATGAGGCTGACACCATATTGTTCCCCATCATGTCCAATAAGGATATTACTCAATCACAAGCTGCTAGATTGTATGGCAATAATGTTTGAAAAAGGTTCCATTAAATCCACAGAAACAATGCACAGCGTGTACATGTGCACTTATATGTGGACATGCATGAATGAAGGCTCAAATAATGCTTGCATTATGCCAGCACTTGATGGAAATGATAGTAAGCGACAGACAGAATGGGACACGTGGCCATGCTAAATTGGTCAGCAGCGATGTAAGTGACTAGCAGACAAATCTGATTGATAGAGCTGCAACTATCATTTGATTTATACCCTAAATCAACTATCTCTCTAACTGCAGTTTATTTAAACAAAGACTACTGCAGAAACTTCAAATAAATCTATTTAGGTTTCTTTTCATATTTTGCCTGTAAATCAAATATTAGCCTGGTTTCATAGACAGGGCTTAGATTAAGCCAGGATTAGGCCTTAGTTCAATTAGGACATTCAAGTAGCTTTCATCGACATGCCGTAGCCCTCAAGCCGCTATTCACTTTTATAGCCCTTAATCCTGTGTGGGCAGAGGACTCAGGTGTGCTCCTAATTTTTATTTATTATAAATATTATATCACTGTCTTCGATAAAGTTTTGTCTATCCATTTATGATATTTTTCTTTTATTTTGGGGGTATTTTTGAATTTATTTACTTCAAAAAGTACCATATTTTCTATGTAAATTATGCTTAGTTTTGTGTTTTATTTTTTAACTACATTAAAATATCATTCAATAAGTTCTTAGAGCTAAAACCTAAAGATGAAGTGACTTTGCAGTCACCTGATGTCTTATATTTTTGCTTATTTTAGAATGCTCTAAATTACAGTTTTCCCATTCATTTCTATGGGTGTCCATTTTTGACCCAAATACAAGATTAAGGAGGGGTTTTTTTTCACCCACTTAACATTGTAGAATTGAGTCAAAAAAAATTGTGTGTGTTCAGCAGGCAAACTTAGGAAAAGTAGCCAAGTCTTGTACCCCTCAGATCAAGGGAAGTATTTTAAAAAATAAATTAAAACTATTTTGCCCACATTTGTCCAGAATATGGTTTTAGGGTTAAAAAACATTACTGTTGTGCATCTTGAGACAAAACAATGACACTGACATATTTTCAGATGTCAGTGCAAGTTGCTTTCAGTTAAAACAGCTCAAACATGCAATTTAGTCTGGGACTAGTCTGTAAAACCATTAAAAAAGCTTAAATCATTTGAATAACAAACTTTGAGCTTGAATTTACGTTTCTACTATCATAAAAAACCCTGATGTCTGCAAAACTACAAGGACTGCATACATAAACAACAGTCCATCAGATATCATTACATCTGCGCAAGTGAAAGCATAGCCCATACTTTCAGCAACAAACATCCTTTCTCATCCACAGGGAGAAAAGCCCTGAAAGATAGTGCAATATAAATCAGAAAGGCCAAATTTTGAACTACATATCCCTGATTCGCAGCAAAGTAATGTTGCAATAAAGATGAAAGATGCTGCAGCGCTACAATCTCTGTTGCGGGTGAGTTTTTATGCAAGCAGATGCAGCATCTGATAAGCAGCAGTGAAAAAGACAGCAAGTGAGCGAGCAACAATTTGACGCTGTGGGGAGAGGCTAGCTTGCCTTCCACTGAGCACTGGCGTCCTGAGTGGTAGGGGGCGCTGTTGTGCATCTGTGGTCTGTTGGTGCGTGGTTCAGGGAACTGATGTGCTGCAGAGGAAGGGAGCATGGACGAGCTGTGGTGCATTTTTACGTGCACCTTTAAGTAGGAGGCAGTAGAAAAACCTGAGACCATTGGAAGAACAAGTAGGAAAAAAAATAAAAACAATAAAATAAAATAAAAAAACAGAACAATACTCAGTCTGATTAATCAGATTTTCAGAAGAAAAATATAAAGTATAAGCCACGAACCTTTTCAGTACTACTATGTAAAACTTGAGCTTTTTCCCCAGTTTTCTGTATTTATTATTAAGCCAATCAGTTTTTGAGAGCCTAAACTAACTAACTAAGGATGGTGTCAGTGGCAATAAAAACATGGATCATTAGCTGGGTATTATGTACACACAATTTTTTATTAAATGAGTTATTTTCAATGCATAGTTGACCAGTACCTTTGTTGCATATTCCACAGTAGTTATGAGGTCCTTCACTGTGTTTTTTCAAGTGGTCGGTCATGTAGGCAGCACGGAGGAATTTCCCACACACTTGACATGGTATCTTATCTTCATGGCATGCCAGGTGCGACCTCAGGCGATCTCGTGTTGCGAAGGATGCGTTGCAAATCTGAGACATTTCAAGATAATGGTTTATAAGCATTTTCCAAGAGATCGTGTGTGTGTTATTGCAAACACTCAAAAAAGATATATATCTTTTTTGTTTATAGTTTATCTTAAACTGTGTGGTTACTGACATTCTTCTAAATATCAAAAAATCGGCTGAATGGATTCGAAAATGCTAAAACCCAACTGTTTAACTCTGAGGAGTTGTAAAATGAGCCTATTTCCCAAAAAAGTGGAGTATCCTTTAAAAGGAGGAATTTATTTGAATAGGCCACTAAAATTCTGCCATCACTCACTTACTCCCATGTCAATTTAAATCCGAGTTTCTTTGCTGCATTTAATACAAAATAATTTTTTTCACTCTTGTCCAAATGATGAATCCGAATGAGACCTTGGCTGTCAAGCTCCAAAACAAGCATTTTGATTACATTACAGCTTAAGTGTGATGAACAAACTCAAATTTAAAGTCACCATGAAATCAAAATGGACTTTTTATTTTTTACATTTTATTATAATGATTTATCCATAATCCATGTACTTTTGTAATCTTTGATAAAAAAAAAAAAAATCTTTTACTTCCTCTCCCCACATTCAAATTCTTTCATTAATTATTCTCACTCATTTCGTTTCCAAGCCACGTAAAACCGCCTTTCTTCTTCGGAAACACAGTTTAAGATATTTTAGATTTAGTCCGAGATGTTTTCTGTCCCTCCATTGAAAATTTATGTGCGAAATACTGTCCTTGCTCAGAAAGAAAATAAAGACATCATCAAAGTAGTCCATGTGACACCAGTGGGTTAGTTAGACTGTTTTGAAGCATCGTACCGTGCATACATCGCATCGTACATATTGGTCCGAAAATAACAAAAACTACAACTTCATTACACATTTTATTGTCTTCCGGTTCTGTCCGCACTGACACTGAAGAGGTCTTACATCACCAAATAATGAATCACTGCGGCCTCGTGAACGCAGAACCAGAAGAGAATACAATGTTTAATAAAGTCGTAGTTTTTGTTATTTTCGGACCAGAAATGTGTTTTCGATGCTTCAAAACATTCTAACTAACCCACTGGTGTCACATGGACTACTTTGAGGATGTCTTTATTTCCTTTTCTGGACAAGGACAATACCGTACACTTTTTTAATGGAGGGACAGAAAACTTGCGGACTAAAGCTAAAATATCTTAAACTGTGTTCCAAAAATGAACGGAGGTCTTACGGGCTTGTAACAACATGAGGGTGAGTCATTAATGACATTATTTTCATTTACTAATACCCAAAATTTCTAGAATTTCAGTTTTTAAACAGAATTCATAAATTGAGTCCAAATTTTCTGAGACACAAAAGCTTTTTATGATAAACAGATTTAATTTAGTTTTTTATTCACATATAAACATTCATCCACGCACACACCAGCTGTGGTAAAAGGAAGCTCAATCACGCTTGCTTGATGTGGAAGTGGAAACCAATGAGGTTCATCCTCATGCGTTACACACCATGTTTGAGCTTCGGCAGAAACCCATGAGGTTTGTTCCACGACTTCAGAGCGAGTCCGGGTGAGTTTGTTTATGTTCCCTGGACAATTTTAAAGGATAGTTCACTTTGAAATTACATTTTTGGTATGTTTTAACTTGCCACAAGTGTAACCACAGCCACAAAGATCCCAGCCCTCAGATCACTTGGACGTGGCTGTGGTTACAAGTAAAGATGATATAAATACAGTTCGTTTTCTCACACAAACTGCTCATTTCATGTCTAAGGCCATCATTGTGTACTTACATTTATGAGTCATTAAATCATGTTTACTTTGGACTTCTCTGTGCATGCTCTTTGAGGTGGTGACCATCAGACCTGCATTTTATGACTGACAGACAAGAATGGTTTGACCTAAAAATCTCAAAACTGAAACTACTGTGGAAACAAAGACTTAATACAAAAATTAATTTCAAAGTGAACTATCCCTTCCCTAATGTGAATAAAAGACTAAATTAAATCTGTTCATCATATAAAGCGAATGTCTCGTGTTTCTCACACAAAATGTTAAGCTTTCATCTGGCTTCAATAAGTTGTATTTAGGAAATGGACCATATTTAAGATGTTTTATGGAGCTTCCTGTTGTTTTGGAGCATGACAATCACAGTCCTCAGTCATTTGTCATGGAAAATGAGTAGAAAAGAGGTGCTGGAATATGATTTAGAAATTCACCTCTTTTGACCAATGGATGAAACAAGGCCTTACAGATTCAGAACGAAATAAGAATAAGAAAATAATAGTATTTCTTACCTGACACTTGTGAGGTCTCTCTGTGGTGTGCACCTGTTTAATATGTCCATTCAGATGGTCTGGCCTGCAAAAACATCACACAAACCATTTATGATGCCAAATACATAAACGCATGATATAATAAATGTAACTATAAATGACTGCAGTCACCTGGAGAATCCCTTCCCGCAGCTTTGACAGACATACGGCTTACCCACCGAGCCGTCGTGAGAGCGCACATGGTAAGACATCCTATCCTTGCGTTTGAAGCGCAGCCCGCACACCGGGCACGCATACGGTTTCTCGCCCGAATGTGACAGCTTGTGCCGGTTCAGGTGGTAGACGTCTCGGAAGACCTTCCCGCATAAATCACAAGCGACGTGTCGTCTCGTCCTCTCGCGCTTACGGTTGTCCGCCGGCAGTCCGTTTCCTGAAACCTCGCCTGGGAATGATTGGTCATCGTCGGGCCGTCCACTGCGACCAGCTCTGCTCCGCTGCTCACACCCCCGGTGAACGTCCCGTGCTGAGTCTCGTGGTTTCTCAACTGCACGTCGTCGGGAAAAATCTTGCCACAAACCCCGCAGGAGAAAAGGCCCCCGTCTTCGTTGTGAGCAGTGCTATTATTGTAGGAGGTCGGCTCTGTTGTGGGCTCTTTTTTGGGTTCTCCCTCTGCTTCCGCTTGGAGCCGTCGCTGTTGAGGTGGCTGCTGGGAAACTCCAACGGGGAAACCGCTAAGTGATCGGCCGCTTGTTCTCCGGGCTGCGAGCTGTTACTCGGCTGCGTCGGATCAGCACCGTCGCTGTCATTGTTGTCGGTAAACACGGCGCCGTTGGACACGCTCCCGTTTGACATGTCCACAGGCAGGGGGTATGACAGCTGCTCTGCGGCCCTAAACAGGCTGTGCTCGCCTCCTCGAGGCGGAGGCACGAGGATTTGCACGTTGGATTGTTTGATGACCTCCTGACAGATCTCGATGACAGATCGCATGAGCAGAAACTTCGCCGCGGTCATCAGCTCCGGGAAGCACTCCAGGCGCACCACGATCTTGGAGGTGTACGCGAAGTCCAGGATGTCTCGGAAAACTTTGGGACTGATCGTGTGCATCTCCAGCTCCTTGCCTTGGCCGTCGTCTTCCGTCTGACAACTGAACACCGACTCGAAATATTCGCTGCACGCCGCCAACACCGCCTTGTGCGCGGGGAAGCTCTCCTCTCCGACGCGCAAGATAACGTCACAAAACCTGCCTCCATCTTTTCTCTGGCCGTTGAGGTTTTGTGGCATCTCGGCGCTGTGTTTGCTCACCTGGTACGTGTATGAGGAATTCCACGGCTGTTCTGTCTTCTCCATACCGCCTTCATTCAACAACCGAGCCTAACGCACACGACGGAAGAGGTAGACGAACACAAACGGATGGCAAACACCCAATAAACAGAAGCATTCAGCAGCGACCACCACTCCTCGCCTTTTTAGCATCTAACATGTTAGCAGGGGGGAAAATGGCAGCCCCCCAGCTTCCTGTGAACTTTGACCTTTGTTTGAAGGGAGGGGGTGTCGTCCGCGTTAAATATTTTCGGTTTTAACGGTTTAATCCATTACTTTAATTCAAAGAGAAAGCGCCAATACTATTCACACACCGAAACTGAAGTTTGCTGGATGCACGTTGTCCGTCTTCCTGGTTCGCAGCGTTATGCAATTCACATCCTTGTTTTCCAGTGAGCCCCTCTCCCAAATGTACGCCAGACACTGAATACACATGACAGCAGACTGCCTCTTCTCTTTCGGACACTGTAACCGCTCAGAAAAATATAACCTAAACCTACTGTAAACTAACGAAATTTTAGTGAACAGGGAAAAACTCTTTTAAACGGAAGACTAGCCTTCAAGAGTTGCTCTCCTGAACTGTTAATGTGCAGATCAAACATAAAGACACAAGAGAAATTAAATTGTTGTGGACCGCAACACTGGCTTTGTTATGCGTTTGTAAATCAAATTTACAAATCCTTTAGGGAAACGTGACATTTAAAAATGCTTTACATTTAACAAAGGCATACAGAGCTAAGATTTTTCTCCTTGAGTGGACTTCCTCTTTAAAAAATGGAGCATGTTTATTCAGTTATATTGATTCTTTTCCCCCAACTCACACTTGCAATATTTTTTCCTTCATTTTTAAGTTCTCATGCAATTTGTCAATGTTTTAGTTTCATCACTCAACTGAAAAAGCCCCATACAAGACAATCAAACAATAATCCGCAGGAAATAAAAACACCTGGCCAAGTGTCCATTCCATACACCACTGACGTATGGCAAGGGGAGTGTGGCTTGATCAAAATATTACATTTTACAATGTTCACCGTGACATTTGGAATTTAGAAACTATATTTGGCAAAAGATTAGACAAACATGACTGTCCAGTTTCACTGAAATATGAAATAACTGGGGCATAACAGCAAACTACACTGCAATAGACACATCAATTAAATGCAAAGGATTTTTTCCCAACTCGAACCATCTTGCAAAGTGTACTTTTGCCAGGGCAGACAATTTATACCTTGAAAACAATGAGTCAGAAATGCATTTTTACTGTGAATGATTTTTTTTTATTTAATTTTTTTTATATATTTATGAACTATTTGTGCTTCTTAAATTAATAGCACATTACTTAATTGCCAAACCCTGCCACCCTGAAAACAAATGTGATTCAGAGCAGTGCTTCTCATACACTGACTAAGACCGGCTAGAGGAAGGATAGGAGGGTTTTTTCTTTAAAATAAAAAGAAAAAAAGGAAACAAAGGCACAACTAGCATTCACTTCTTGGGGTGGAGAGTGTCCCCACTTGCAGAACATTCTGGCTTAAATATTCCAGCAAACGTTAAGGGCATGCCTCTCTGAATCAGGGATGCATTAAATCGCTACAGACGTGGAGCTCTTTCCAACAAAGCAGCCATCATCAGTGCCACCATTTCCCACCCAATCGACCTTCAAGGGAAACATTGTGCAGACATTGTGACTGGACAAAGAAAAAGCAACTTTTTGGTTCCTCAACAGCAGGAGCAACCATCCCCACAAAGTCAGAAACAGAAAAAAAATCTATGTACAAGGTGGAAAAAGATAAATCAATTCCCATAAGTCTGTACAATCCAGGCCTATACATTATTTACGTAACTGCAAAAACTGAATTCGAAAACTATGAGAAACTACATTACTTCATGACAAAAGCGGCAGGAAACAAAAATCATGTCTTTTCCCTTTTTTGCTCTCAACTTTAGGCCTTTTCAAAAAAAAAAAAAAAAAAAAAAAAAAAAAAATTTGCAACTGCAAGGGTTTCAGAGCACAGAAAAAAATAGACAGGGCTCTGACATATGTACATAATGGTAGAAATCAAAGTTTATATCTCTCCATCTAGAGGGTAGTGGGGAAGGGATGTCTTGCTTCGCTCTTGCTGACTGGTCACAAGATGTCATCACTGGCGAAACTCTAGAGCTCATCAACGCTGATTACTTTAGTAGAAGGCATGGAAGGGAGGGGCTGTTGGAGCACATCAGAGAACCAAACCACTTGGCCAGGCCCAGAGGAGGGCTACCACCTCTTCGCTGGGAATGGTTTGTCCGATGGGGACTCGTGGCTCTGTGATGGGAAACCTCCTGATGGAGCCACATGGACATCTGTAAATAAAAAAACAAAACAATTTGCTTCTGGCTGATATTTAAAATACAGAGATGTTCTTAACTGGCTTATTACCCCCAAAAATGGTTTCAGAAATATATATACATCTCATTTTGTAACAACTGAGATTGCGCCACAAACAATGGTGAGGCTGTCCATAACTTGGTCTAGCGCGAGTTTAAGCACGCACAAAACTCCTGTTAATCACAGAAACGTGCGACATGAATCTCTTTGACCCGAATCTGCACTTTGTTGTTTATGATGGAAGTCAGCGCAATGAACAGAACTATTTGTTTCACCGATAGCTAATCTGAAGATCTCTGATTGGTCATCCCGCTGAACTCAACGTAAACGTGCAATTGGTTAAAATGCTCAATGCTGCAAAACGAAAACTGATAAAAATGCCGTAGTCGGATGGGATCGATGAACGTCAAATGGACACTTCACCCATTTGCATTAAGCTTTGCATCTTTAGAAACAGTCATATTTTTGAATGGTCATGGTGTATTCCCTTATTTTCCCCTGAGATGGGAGGAATAAGTATAAGTGTTTTACTTCCTGTTTATTGTATTTTCATAAGTTAAATGCAACCTTGGTGAGCATTAAAAAGACATTTAAAAACAAAAACAAATCTCCAACATTGGAACAGTAGTGTTTATCATTTTAACGGTCACTGGTGCTGTACTTACTGGGTCTCTGCTGTTGTTGAAGCTGTTGCTGCATGACTGCTAATTGCACGTGTGTTCCTGCGGCTCTAGGGGCCATGAGAGGGATGTCCTGCAGGGACCAAGGGGATACAAAGGCTGCCCTAAGAGGGCTGGGGGCAGACCCTGAAGCTGAGCAGGTCTACAGCCTGAGGGAACATGCCTGTTCATGCAGAGAAAGAACAAAAGCTCACTAACTACCGTTTAACAAAGAAAGGTATGAACAAAGAACAAGTGTAATTTCTCATGTCCAGCAAAGATCATTGATTTTCTAGGCCTTTTAGAGATCTACTGAAGTCACACAAACCAACCTGCTTGTAATAATGTGGGTCCGAGCTGTTGAGGCTGGATACCCTGAGCCAGCATCCTCTGCATCACACTGGGATGAAGCTGGGGGTGGAGGTCTGACCAATGGGACGTGGGGAAGCAGAGGACTGGATACATCTGGGGTCTGGAGAAGGAGAAGAGGGCCTGGGGATAACATAGGAGGAGTGTGGCGGCCAGTTGTTGAAGGAGGCCTGGGTCGGTCTCGGGTCTTTACTGTGACCAGTTCTGAGCAGGATTGGGGTGTGGAGCATGCCTTTACCCCACCGGTCCCAGACCATGGTGTCTACATCTTCCAGAAAGGAACTGGGGGATGAGAGGCCCATCTATAAAATGAAAGATTTTCCTGGGTAATTAAAAATATAAAAGAATGAGACAACTACCTTTTTCTAGGGCTACATGATATGCCATTTTAGCATTGATGTTGCAACGTGCACATCCGCAATAATCACATTGCAGCAGGATTGCAGCATTATTTTCGAATCCAGATGCACTTCCTTAAAAAATCACCACAATCATTCAAGAATTACTTCTTTCCAATAACAGGCATTCATCTGGTGAAAGAGTTCTCATATCACAATCTATATAATCAAAGGAAAAAAAATATTCCAAAGTGTTTTTCTCCCCAATACCATGTAGCCCTATTTATTTATTTTTCACACCCTGCTCTGGTCTCCTTGGTGTATGTACATCATTTCATACCCTCCTGTGAGTTATGAGAGTTCACAGTCTCCTTGCTGCCTGGTCTACTCCCAGGATCACTCTCAACTTTTCTCTTTTGACTCTGGACATTTTTTGATCACGGACGTGGGGAGTGAAGGATGGAGACAACTGCAGCAGAGGGGAAGAAAAAATGACTTTAGTTCTCATTGGTCATTTGGTCAAAAGAAGGAAAATTAAAGTACTTCATGACATTAAGTGTCTATAAAACACTTAGTTGATATAAATGCATCAGATGTATGATCAATGACATGCACGATCCATGACAGTTAAATTAAATGCCACTGATTTGACTGACCACACTAGTAACTGTATTGCCAGGGGAGGTCCGGTCAGGAAGGGGAGGCCCAGGCGACGGTTCATCCTGGTTTGTCTACAAAACAGGAGATAAAGATGCAAAATAAAACACATTGTACACACCATTATCAGCCCCTTCCTGTTCATTATGCTATTCATTTGGATGGAGTGGTTACACAGTCATTTATGTTAAAAGAGCACCTATTATGGAACTTTGAAAATCATGCAACATGTAACAGATTTAAGTGAACAAAAACATTCTGCAAAGTCTTATGAATGTTAAAAAAAAAAAAAAATTTGAAAGCATTTTATGAAACAAGTGCTTTGCCATTGCTTGCATGTAAAACTGTTGTTAGGGACTCCCAAAACTTTATTAGGAACATTTTAAATGCCATAATAGGTGCCCTTAAATAAATGCATAAATACAGGAATTCATTTCTGGGTACGTAATTTTTTTTAAACTACAAAATCAGGACCGTCTGATACAAGATAAAAACAAAGCACTAAAAGCGATCTCAGTAATTCTAGAGTTTGAAAGCATTAGAAGGGCTTGCTTTGGCGCAAACAGCCTGTGACCTGCTATGGTCTCGGATAATCGAATTACCTGTTACGAAACTTATCTTGAGCCTGTTTGTTGTAGGCTTGTTGGTACTGAGAGTCGATTAAGATTGCCAGATCCTGCTGAAACAAAGCTTCCAGATTGGCCTGGTCCACTCCTATTGGCAAACCTCTCATCTAAAAATAAGGAATTCATCTGATTAACAAATCATGCAAAAAACAAGCCAGACATACTATGACATGTTATAATTATCCCATGTTAACAGCCTTTACTCAGAGTAATCATTCCAGAAAACCCCAAAATGTAGTTTCAGAAAAATCAATAAATACATTTAGCAATGCCATAAAGTGTGATTTATGCATTTTAATATTCAGGATATGAATGTCTGTGTAATGAATATGAACTACTAGATTTAAAATAATTAAAAACATAAAAAATACTCAAGACTTTTTTTAATTTTAACATGCATTCTTTATTAAAAGCAAACAAACATTTTAAATATATCCACATAGAATTTTAACTTTACCTGTGGTGTATTCCTGGCCCTGATGCAAGTCTGGAATTTGATCTAACATAGTTTGTGGACCAGCAGGAAATCCTGAGATTCAACAAAAAATAAATAAATAGTTGTGGGGCATGCATGTCATTTATTGTTTAAATGTTGTGCCATGTTTCACATTCAACATCCCTTTGTTGGATTAAATTCAACAATATTTAACTCATCTCACCTGTCACTGGTGGCATGCCTGGGAAAAAGTCCTGCATAGGGGCTCTCTGTGGGAAGAGTGGTGGAGAAGCGCGATGGTGTATGAGGCCAGACACAGAGGCGGGAACAGGCCCATGAGGAGCAACCAACAATTCCTAAAGCACAATATCTTGCATTATTTGTCAACACTCACAACTTTACTAGGACAGTGTTTTTATAAAAATGTATATTGCTGGTCTTATTGCTTAAGCAAAGTAACCTGCTTCAGCTCCACTGTTAGTGAAAGCTGACATTGCTTTTAATCCTGCAGTGAGGCAAAATTGTCAATCAAATTGACTGGCCCCATTGTGTGCATGAAGTTCTGGTTATGCATTACTGACAATAGTTTACTTCATTTGTTACTAGTTTACAGATAGTCATGTCATGACATCAGTAAGCCCAGTGACTTGATGCGTATAAATTATTTGTAATAAACAGAATTTCTCAAACAATGAACAGCAAGGCTTTGATCACCTGAAAGACATTTTTCGGCTGAGAGACAGGTACCTGTGCCTCTGATAAGGACACAAGAGCAGGATCCACTGACTGCTGAAAACAAAAGCAGGGAACAAGTGGTAACAGAAAGTTAACAGTTGCAGTCTGAACCAGACAAAAATGGATCAGATAGCATGCCATTTGGTACATGTTTTGTTGGCAAGCGAAACACACACAAACTGACGTTGTCTACATCATACCAGGGACAGCTTGAGAACAAAGTGTTAAACATGCAACAACTCCAAAAAAAGATTCATGGTCAGAGAGGGATATGCCAAAGTCATGCATTGAAAGGGTTCACGGACTAGTCAGCCACAACTGCCAAACACAAATTTATGCCCATCACTAGTCAGACTAAACAGACTTATTTACAACCCCAGACCAACTAGCAAGTTAAAAGTACTGGCATGAGTTGCATTAAAAAGTCCATTAAAGGCGGATAATACTTATACAAGATGTGCAAACACAATGCATGCGTTTCAGTCTCACATGCAGCAATCACTTACAAAACCATGCAAATATAACCAACGGCTGCATACTTACATAGCTCCCGCTGGCTTTGGGGTGAGTGGGAAGGGTTCCACTTGCCTTCATGGTGCTCACTAACTTATTGAATGCAGACATGTCAGGGTCTCGCGTCGTGACGCAGCCCCGGTCCCTCCCGTGAAAGCCTCTTCAAGGTGCTCCGCCATGAAGGGAGTACCCCCACCTCTGTTGGACTGCCTTCGAGGTAATGAAGCCGGTTCAGCCTGCACCTTCAGACCCTTTAGACCCACCTCCACCTCCTCTAGAGACAACACCACCCCTGAGTTTGCTATAAGAGGGAAGACAGATGTATTAGGAATGGTTTATTATGAGGGGAAATTATATTTTGTGATAATGGGCAGCAAGCCAGAGACACTGTATTAAACCACTGTGTTAAATACCTTATGCAATATTCGGGCAAAAATAGTAAATTATACAGGATGCTACTCACTGCTCTCCTTTAGGTGAGCCTTGTTGACATTCAGGCTGGACAGTAAAGGTTTCAGGTCAACATTGGCTTTCTGCAGCAGTTCCAGTATGTCCACCTTCTCCCGTTCCACTGAAGAAATAGGGGTGAAGTATAAAGACGTACCCTGATTCAGAGGTCCAGCATGAGGATCGAGACCTGACAAAAAAATTGTTGTAAGAAAATATCCCACTAGGCAACACCAATGTTTAACATTTTATATTACATATATTCATTTATTAGAGTTAGCATTTATACCATCATTCAAACATTTTTTTATGATTTAATACGTTAGAACAAGGATGCATTAAATGGATCAAAACGTTTGCACTTTCTTTATAAAAAAATATATCGAAATAACCAGAGGTAGATGTAGGTTAACCAGAGGGAGATCTCAGGTGTGCAAGCTAACCCTACCCCGAGCACATTGTGCACCAGACCATTTTTTAATATGTGGGTCATTATTATAACTGACGGTCTCAACTATTTGCAGTTTTTTCTCTGAAATTATGTTTTATCCCAGTCCCACCCGGAAAAAGACACTTCTTTGCAATCGTTTACTTGTCTGATCATTAATTTACTTTGTTTTATGATCATGGAAAAGGAGAATAATTTTTGTATCATTTTGCAAGGAAAGATGGTGATAAAAAAAATCTGAAATTTCTATGCAACGTGACTTTTTTTAAGTTGGTGTTTGAAGCCGCTTTGATTTTCATTCTCGGCTAAAGGAAAAACAAAAATGTTGTAAAATTTTCATTAAAACAAATTCACAAGATTTCAGGACACTTTACATTCATTTTCAGGACTGAAAAAAAAAAAGTTAATTTTTCATGGCACATACATGGCAGAATTATCTAATTTCAGAATATAATTTTTTCCTGATAAAATAAATGCATTCTTGTTGAGCATAAAACACTTAATGGCGCCATAGCGACCCTCTCTTAAAATTTATGCAAAATACAGTTTCACAGCAGAAGATGGATATTTATGGTAAATCAATCGCTACCATTAGCACGTGGGGCAAAATCTAAACTTTGGACCATGGTTGTGTCTCATATTACGGTATCTGATTCAGGCTCTCGATTTGAGTCAAGATCTCAATTCAGTTTGATTAAATTTTCACTGGCCCCACCACAAAAATAAATGAAAAGGTTATTGGCGAGCAACCTTACACCAGGTGAAGAAACGGATTAGAAAAGAGTTACCTGCTAGTCTCTCCAACTCCTCGTGCGGTGTGGAACGTAGACTGCTGGAAGCGGCTGCCAGAGGGACTCCTGTTACTGGAGAACCAGCGGCTGAAACGACTGGCCATGACCGGACCCTCAGCAAGAACATCTTCAATCATCTGTAGGAAGAGAAGAGGAGCACTTGTTTATACTGTTTTCTAACACAGAAGCAAGAAACAGCCATGGGGACTAAATGACACTTACGTGAAGAGTGTCTGTAGACTGCTTCAGCGCAAAGGGGTTGAAAATGGACATTGTGGAGTACCGTTTCATTTACAGGATCCCCTCCCAAAAATTCCTAAATTAATTGGCACAGACCAAGATGTGCAGCCAAACCCCCACCTCCCACTCAAGAGTATCAATATAATCCTTACAAGTCAGATGGGCATAAATTTGTATTTCATTGAGCTTTCTGCATAACCAACAAATAACTTAACACCACACAACCGCAAAGACAATTTCACATTTCTAACACCAAAGTCGTCAACCGGCACATATGAACCTTAAACGGTCCTGCTGAACCATTCAACAACCTAAACTTACATTAATTCATGTAGTAGGTGCTTTTATCCAAAGTTACTGACAAGCGAGGAGAGATTTACCAACAATTCATTACATACAATCACATTAGGAGAAATCAGGAAGTGCTGCAATACAAATATAGCCAGAAAATGACTACAAAAGAGATATAAAATGTAAAAGAACACAGTAAAGAGCAGAGTAAAAAGCTTAGATTAAGTAAAGAGTATAGTATATAGACTAATAAAAAGTGCCCAGAAAGGACCTTACATCATCTAATGGACCACACATTTCTCAAACCCCCAAAAACCTTGTGTGATTTGTTCTCTATTACTTCTCCCTTTAAGGCAAGCCAGCTATTTTGTGTCCATCACCCTTAGAAGCATGCAGTGCTCCCCATATCTTACCGAAGCCAGGCCAGGCATGGTCTTTTCGAGATTGAAGAACTCATTGAAGTCAAATTCTCCAGGAGTTTGCTCTGGAAGAACCACGGCATGTGGAACCTCTTGATCAGCTCCAGACTCTTGAACTACTTCAGGGTCCTCAGAGACACCGCCATTACATTCAACTGTAGGTGTGGAAGATTTAAAAAAAGCATAGTATTAGCATGCTGATAGACACATTTCTTAAACATTCGCCGTAACATTTTAATGTACATGCCTCCTTTAAATAACTCTGGCTTCTTCCTGGAAACGTTGGTACCTCCGTTGTCATCCTCCAAAATTTTGTCATCAAAGCCAATGAGCTCAATGGTCTCAGACTGACTAGTGGGTCCACCAGAGAACCACTCTGGTTCCTCTTCTGCATACGAGTCATTTCTTCTTCTCTCACTGAACACTCTTTTGTCTCCAAAGTCTCTCTGTAATGGAACAGGAAAAAAATAGCTTTATTCTTTGAACATTGCAATAACAGCAATCATTTCTTTTACATCAAGCCCATAGCACAATACCCTAAATCTCTTGTCCTTATAGTCACGCTCTCTGTCTCGCTCCCTCTCCTTGTCAACTCGTGCATCCCTCTCAAGATGCGCGCGGAGGCCATGATGCGGCCACTCCCTATGCGACGTGCTCCCCCCAAACGGAGTGACTCATTCTCTTTGTTCTCCAGAGGGCTGATGGGGCGGCCAGGGAGGGCAGTGGGTGCCACTCTGACAACCACTGCCAAAACTACGACGCTGAGGACTAAGAACCACTTCTAGATCATCATCTTTTACACGTTCCCGAGGATCTGGGGAAGGCAAAGTTAATTTAGGTGTGGGAAAAACAAGGTTTAGATGGTCTTTTTTTTAATTATGATCATTTTGAGTTTATTATTATAGTTGTTGCCCAATTACCTGCAATTCTGCGTTTCGGTGGAACTCTTTCCTCTGCATAATCTTTCTTGTATCCTTCTGGTGGACAGCTGTTTTCTGAAGAGGGATATAGCGAGGCATGCCATTTTTCAGGGTCCCAGACCCCTCACTGGAAAACGAGATAGTACAGTTAGCACACCCAAGGCTTAGATTTTTAATAAGCTCATTTAAAACAATATTAGTCAGTAACACGGTAACAGGTTCACACTGTACGATTTTGGCTACGATTTGGCCGTCTGAGACAAACGTTGAGAAACCTAAAAGAGTCTTCTGATCTGAAGTTTCATTCGCTGAGTTTGCCATTTTCACTGACAGCCATGATGCTAATTCAGCAACTTTTCTAACCTTCCAGGTAAATGGCTGCATCCAAAAATCGCATACTTCCCTACTATACAGTAGTAGTGGTCAACCGATATGGGTTTTTTGAAGGCCAATGCCGATATCTGAGCGAGCAGGGTGGCCGATGGCCGTTATAAAGCCGATATTTATAAATATACATATACTTTTTTATTTAAATCAGTATTTAATAAATTGGATAAATGTAATAGTTTTCTTTAAAAAAAATCTTTAAAACATGCTTAGGCCCTATATCTTTAGATGGCAACTTCTTGAATCTGCAATCCCATTACAGTTCACAAATACAGTAATTGTTTAAAAACACGAATGTGAATTTAAAAAAAGGTAGTAAACACTATAACAGGGCACTCTGTAATCTGGTCATTTCATGCACACAGATAATCTATTTTTTTATACTTTTTTTAACGATCATTCGTCACTCGCACAACACGTTTATGCCGGCTACAAATGCACACTTCACAGGATACCACAGCTGGATTCTGGTTTGTGAAATTAAATGTTTTAGATATTCAGAGATTTGTTTAAATGATGTAGTAGATGCACATTTGCTGAATGTTGACGGTAATGTTAAATGAGAAAGTATTTTAGGCTGATTGTTTGCCTTTTCTGTTACAAGTAGTATAGAAGCAAACACACTTTTTCACATACCATTTACTAATTTGATTACCAGTTCTGAAGCCTCCAGTTCTGTCAATCAAAGTATTAGATATGACTGTCAGAGATCGTAAACTAACGAAGACGGAGAATGTGAGAGAGCGCTGTGAGATCAATGATCAAGCAGTGCGAGTCGACTTCACGCCGCCCGTCAAAATAAAAGTCTTCGGCACAGTCTAAATAAGTCTGGCTTCCAACAGATTCGGCCAATCAGAAAAACTACATTTAAGAAAAAATGACAAATAACGGCCGATATATATCGGTCAGACCACTATACAGTAAGACGAAAAACAGTATGTGACAAATGTAGCATATCTGAATTTACAATACTTTAATAAGTATCCGGATGACCTATTTCCAGAGAAATTTTGAAGTGTGCATACGATGGACACTTTACTATCCAATGAGTCCACAGGAGAGGATTTGTGAATGGCAGTGAAGCGACAACTGATGCTGGTGGGTGACAATGACAAGTTGGCTTGTAGTACATCCAGATGACATTTACACTATATTGAACATACTTTAACAGCAGTGAAGTAATTACTGGTTCAAAATCAAGTACCTACTCAAGATAGTATGCGATTTGGGACGCAGCCAATGTCATTGAATATTCATTTGAAAGTATGGTTGGGACAATAAATTGATGCATCGTGAATCGAGAAATGATTCTGGATCAATTCTGAAATTTTCCGAATGCATCATGATTTCCTCTCAAATTGATTCTGAGCATAGTTTTAAACAGCAGATGGCACTCTGTGGTTTAGAAACAGCTATAGTCTGCTTGCTTTTAATTACATATATACACCACTTGAACCTTCTATAAAATCATCATTTATAAAGTTCAAAAAGGTTGAAGCAAATTACAAGGGTGTTTGCAGTGGGCTGTTTACACTAATCTCATGATAAAAGCATTCTGAGGTGGAAGTACATTCTCAGACTCAGCCTAACACATGAACAATCTTCAAGAGCATTTAAGCATATGGTTAAAAACCAACCTAGAGCACCATCTACTGTTAAAAAACTAAGCGCAGAATTGATTCAAGAGTTAATAGCGATCCAATTGAAAAATCTCAGAATCAATCCAAGAATAGCAATGCATTCGATTTATTGTCCTAGCGCTAAATGAAATCTGTCAAAGCTTTGACAGAGCGCAGAAAATCATATGCAGCAAGAGCCAAAAATCCCCCTAATGTCTTTTTCCTATGATCTTATTTTTCAAGATAATATGGTTCCACATTCATAATTATTCAAACTGAAGTTGCAAACAATAAAAGGTTCACCTGTCATATTTCTCTGAAAGACACTCTGGCCTCTCATTTGAAATCGGCAATTCTTTGATTTCCATAAGCTCTTCCTGCAAAAACAAACAGTTGATTATCAGCATGAAAAATCATTTCCCAAATAAAACAAAATGTGGGTGCTTTCACACTACCAATTCTGGATTGCACATGATCATTTCATTTGTGAAATCTGGTTCAATTGCATGATATGAAAGCAGTTTTTCAAACTTGGGTACGCTTCATGTGAACACGCTTCATGTGAACACTTCATGTGAACCACAGTACTGAACCAATATTGCATTTTATTGTTTGACTTATTATAGTTTAATCAAAATGTAATTACTGGACCGTCCAGGGAAAATGACAGTTTTTCTGATGATGTATGCCAAACTTCTCCAATCATTTAGTCTGTATAAACCCAGGACCTGTCGGCTCACATTCATCTTCCTCCACTTTTGAGTGAAACGCCCACATCTCAAAATCCAATCAGCATCAAATGCATAAAAGCAAGTTCCAGACCAACATTCTCTTGTCTGATAATCCGTTTGACTGTAGGTCACAATCCGCAAGTAAATGTCGGTCTCTACTTCTGTTTCTTTGTGACTTTAAAGCTTAGTTTCATTATATGGTGGAACATTTAGAGCTCTAAAAGTTCAAGTAGGTGTTCAAAAGTATCACACTATAATCTCAAAAGATGTGTATCAAATTTGTTCCTCATTAGATCTGTCTTAGATTAGTCTCCTTTAACAGATCGTACTTACCTTGGTATATCTATAGGCGGAGGTCACTACGGAGTCCTTCACCGTGTCCACCATGATTACACCGTTTTCATCCTTCTCCATGACTCAGGTGGGTGGTCAACCTGAAGTGAAACTCCAATATCAGACACTCTTGGCACCTGTGAACGAGAATCTTTAGCATTAGTTAAACTGCCATGTCAGTGTAGTGCACCTTTATTTGGATGATACCAAGTGCCTCTGAAGCGGCATGTAGGTGTCATTACATAGACTGTTTGCTAGAGATGAAGATGCTGCTGAGAGATGACAAAAGCATTTACACTTGAATTACAACTATATAGTGCACATCCTAATATTAGGGGCTGAAGTATAGTAAAGTTACATACATACTTTAATATTAGGGGCTGACGTGAGTCAGAACATTCATAATTTAGTGGCTTTTATGTGGCTTTGCATTTCCACTATTTTTTACTTAAATCTTAACTTGGCTGGCTAAAGAAGCCTTAAGACTCAAAATACTATAACATACAATAACTCTAGCTAAGTTATGCAGATCAAAAACAGGGAGTAATTGAGCACAATCAGGCTGCAAGAATCTTAGAAAGGACTATCTCTTAAAGTCTAGGGAAACAGATGATCAGGTTCAATTTAACTTGAATCTATTTTAAGGCGTATTGTTGTCTGTAATTAAAATGATCAGGTAAATGTCTGGCTCCTCTGTAATCTGAGTAGCTGTTGTATTAGCAAGTGACGAGGCATGCAGCAAACGAACTACAGAATACTAATCAGCCTAACGCAGGTAAATCAAGCTGCAATCTCTCACACGAAGAACGAGTCTGATGTGAAAACCCAAGCAGCTTTCTCAATATATTGATGAACTCACCTGATATTAGAAACGGTGTCAAAACACCTCCTCTCTCCCCGCCTGGATACCTCCGTTAGCTTCTGGCTACCTATCCTATACCAAACTACAAGAGATGCTGCAGTCAGTCCAGATTTCAGGCAGGACGCAGATGAAGTTTCCTGCTAAAAAATAAAGCTTCTCGGTCGACAATCTTGACAGGAGGTTCGGATATAGCTTGTCAATCCAGATTTAACAGCTAATTGACAGATAGAAGCATATCATTAACGTTAGCAAACTGGCTAAACCCAACAAGCCGACGCAGAGGATTTACTTCGGTTCATGCGGACAAACGGCTATATTTGTACCTTTACCGTTTTTTAACGTAAATGTTGGCTTATGTTTCCTTTATGTTTCTTCGTGTGAGCAATTTTTAAAAAAAATACGTGTTTGTTTATTTATGAGCTAGTGAGTCGGGTTAGCAGGCTAGGAAACTTATAACAATCATAAAGCTGCACGACGCACATAAAAATGCGCGTCAGTACACTAAAGCTCGCATATATTAGGACCAATTCCGACAGGGTTCTACCACTTCATTAAAGCTTGTAACGTTAGTCCAACTCCAACAAATTAATGTACCTCTGGGTACTTTCTCTGAGCTCTCTCTTTCGTCTCTGTTCAGTCGCAGAGCGGCGAATTTCTTCAGATCTCTGACTGGTTCTGAGAGAGGCCCCAATCAAGGATTATATAGTGTCTAATCACGCCTTCTTTAAAGTTTCAAGTAACCAACACTTACATTGACTATAATTTCGAATTGAAAAACACAGAACAAAAGACTTTATGGTTAAAAGTGTGTATTTTATACAACAGGGTTAACAAAGGTCATTACACAGTTTTAGAGCAAGAATACATTTCAGGCAATCAATGTGGCCACCCATTATAAATTGTAGTCACGTGACTGGATTTAAAACGTTCTGTTGCGTCGCTTGATTTTTTTTTCATACGAATTTGACTGATGTTAAAATAAAGTTAAACATGTTTTTCTGCTATTTATCCAACAATTTGGGTTAAGTTTTTTACACATAAGTAATACATAATAGGTTGTGAGGTTTTCCCATACAAACAGTATTTAAATAAAGTACAAATGACATTAAAGAAAAAATATTTTTTAAACAAAAATATAATTAAAACGTAATATTATAAAACAGAACACATAAATAAATGTATGAATTATATACAATGAGCAAAAACATTAAATAAGAAAAGTGCACAATAGAAACATTTCCTTAGATACAAAATGATACCAACATAAAAACTTGAGTGAAAAGTGTAAAAGTGGTCATACTCACGCTGTCAAGGTAAAAGTGTGTTACTGAATACATTTCCACGGATACATGTAAAAAAACTTCCATAAGTAAAATAGTTAACCTCATGTTATCTTCTTGTTGGCCATATTAGTCATAGTGCCACTGTATTAGACTGAAAACTTTTCTGTTCTGTGATGTTATCAGGACATGAACATAACCCAAATCAATAGTTCCGACTATTTATTGGTACGTGTTATATCCATAAATGTAAATACACAAAAAGTAAACCTCAATGGCTATTAATAAAATACAATAAAAACATAAAAAAAAATCTACATCTCTTTGTACCATATTTAATAATCTTTCTTAATATGCTTTCATCTTCATTTCTGTGCTCTCTTTTTATCTTCAGGACATATAAAAAAAACAGGCTAGTTTTATATAATTTCTCATGTTAACTCTAATGTAATAACTTGTTTATTGTTTCAAATACTGTTTGTATGTATATCCTTGATTGATAAAATTACAATAATAAATAAATAAATATATAACACTCGTAAGAAATCTCACAAACTGAAATGTCGACAAATAACCTTGTAATGACTAACAGCAATGCATACATTCACAAAATAGCCTACTGTGTACTGTGAGGCTCAGTTAGTGTATCAAAGGCCACATTAATCACTAAAATTATTTTAATATAACTGCATTTTTCCAATATACCTATATTAATATTGTAACTTTATTACAATATGGTTGATAAGAGTCATTCTTCTATTATTAATATTTGCAATGTAACCTTATCATAGTGCCCCTTTTAAAGAAAGTCTTTTATTATGACATTATTTTACCGGAAGACTATTATTCATTCAACACAGAAGAGCGGCAGTTATGGTTTGTTGTTGGTTGTTGTCAGTACGATAACACTTAGATGACAGATTTTTAATGAGCCTTAGTCGCTGTAAAGCCTTAAGTGAAATATTTTAAACTCTTAAAAGCTACTTTAATAACTTAATTTCTGCCAGTTATAGCTCAAGCAACGGGTGCTAGAGAGTGTGCTGATTGACTGAAACTCATGTAACAGTTAACTTATTCGCCAATAAACCATTGAATATGCAAGCGACAAGACCAAAAGCTGGGAAACATTTGTCTTCTGCTGTTGAAAAGAACCGGGCACGTAAAACACACATACGCAAAAACACGTACCGGGTCAGATACAATTGGAACCGAGGTGGTAGACTCAAAGAGCTAAGGATAAGGTAGGACTTCGTTCATTTAATAACGCTGTAGTAGCATCCTCTATTTGTTTACAGTGGAAGTGATTATTGCATTGATTGTTTAGGCACCTTGCTCGGAAGTTCCTTCACTTGTGGATTCAGAAGACATTTGGACGAATAACAACATCACAAGCCAGGTCCAGTGTATGTGTTTAATCAGTGCACTAAAAAGTCAGTCTTTACTTATTTAATAAAATTAGTATTTTCTGTTTAGATCTCATTATTGTAAGGTGATCTTGAGGAAGACCTTAGGAGCTTGGAAAGATGAGTGGTGGCACGTCAGAAAGGAATGGACCCTAAATATTAGGGCAGATTGCCATTATGCGTAAGTTAATTTCCATATGCATACAATAATGTATTTAATTGATCAGAAGATACAGTAAAAGCAATAATATAGTGAAATGTTTTCTATTTTAATATTTTCTAAAATGTTATTTATTCTTTTGATGCAAAGCTGAACTTTTCTCCAGTCTTCAGTGATGCATGGGTCTTTAGAAATAATTCTATTATTCTGATGTGTTAATTAAAGGGGTAGTAATTCTGTCATCACTCAATTTGTATGAATTTGTCTCTTCTGCTGAACACAAAATAAGATATTTTATAAGAATATAGTTAACCAAACAGTTGATGGACCCCACTGCCTTATATAGAATGGAAAAAAATACTATGGACGTCAATGAGGTTTTCGCGAGAGGCGTCTATTCTTGCCTAAGCTTAAGCTACACCATATATATACAAATATCAGAGGTCAGCCTTACATCTAAACTCGACTCTATCATGAACGTGCGTATGGCCATTGCCTAAAGCCAGTGATTATACAGTTTTTTTAAAGGTTTAAATATAGATATTTTTCTTACAAAATCGTAGTTTCAGGTGGCATTTATTAACCCAATTGATTCGTATGGATTACTTTTTATGATGGATGGATGCTTTTTTGAGCTTCAGAAACGTGGGTACTATTCAATGCCATTGCAAAGCTGGGAAATGCCAGGATATTATTTAAAATCAATTTTATATGGTGTCATTTTAGGTTTCACTATTCCTTTAATACATTGTTGAAACTGTGATAAAACAAATTCAGGAATTTTTGATAGAAAGTTAAAAAGAAAATCATTTATTTGAAAAAGATAAATGTATTTGTTTACTTTAATTTTTTATTATTTTAATGCATTTTTGCTGAATAAAAGTATTAATTTCTTTCTCTTTTAAATGGTAATGTGTGAGTGTGCCCAATCCCATACTGCAATGGGGTGTTTTGTTTTGTCTTCAATATTTGTACTGTTGTCATTTTACTTAAGGGCTAGGACCTTAATAATCACCACCTGTAATATTTATGTCTTTATTCTTTTTTGCCTATTGTAGGTATATGCTGTACAGCAAAACATTTCAAGCCTGGCAGGAGTATGTTGCTGTCCAGAGAGAAGAAAAGAAGAAACTGAAACTTGCAATCAGTTTTGGTATATAGACTGCTAATTTATTAATATTTACTTTGAATAAGTGTAGCTGTAACTGAATATTTGTACTGCAGAGTTGGAGCACAAACTGCGGTGTGTGTGGAATGGCTGGGAGCTGTACCTGGACATGTGTCGCATGAAACGCAGGATGCAAGAAGCAGCAGAACAGCACAAGAGACTCGCTGTGCTGAAGTGAGCATTACTCTCATGGTTTATATAATAAGATATAAAGATGCATGTGTGTATGCTTATGTATAGCGGCTTGCAAGTAAAATACTAATGTGAAATATTTTTGTGCATGTGTTGGTTATTAAAGTTGGGTCTGGACTGTGTGGAACACTGCACTACAGCACAGGGATGTGGTGTACCATCAGGAAGATCTTGCCTTGCAACACTGGTCTCATACTGTACAAAGCAGAGTGAGTATAAGCTTGTGTGTGATATATATATATATATATATATATATATATATATATATATATATATATATATATAGTTTGAGTGATCTCTAAAATGGCTGTTTTTCACAGGCATGGATGAACTGGAAAGGCAGGTTGAAACATGCCTGTGTTCTGAAAGAGAAGGAGTCCAAAGCTCATCGTCACTATTGTCTTCAGGTTTCGAGAAATACACTTCATGGGTGGATCAGACACACAGAGAACAGACAGGCTAAGAACAAGACAACAGGTGGCATTCATGCTTTTATTCAGCATTCAATTTTTATTCTCACTATTATTGATCAAAAGTGAGAATATAGACAAACAGTGTTACAAAAGATTTTTATTGTTTTACATTAAAGGTGAAAAAAATCAATTAATGATATGGTATTAATGATAATAATAAGAAATGTTATTTGAATACTAAAGCATATTAGAATGATTTCTGATGGAGCATGTGACACTGAAGACTGGATTAATGATGCTGAAAATTCAGCTTTACCATCACCGGGAATAAATTACATTTAAAAAAAATAAATAAATAAAAAATGTTTATACAAACCCAAAACTTTTATTGTACATGGATTTGTGTTGTTGTTGCTATAACTTGAGTTACAGCGGCATCCTGATCTGTCACAATTATGCTTTTCCTTTTTGCATTTTCTGCATTAGTTTATCTTGAATCACATTTGTGTTGCAGCTGTTGCTCAGGATGTATGGCGTGTCACTGTGCTGGAGAAGTTTTGGTGTCAGTGGTATAATGTGCTCCAATCCAGGCAGGCGGAGAAAGACAGAGGACAGAGAGCAGACCAACTGGCCCAGCACGGCTCCCAACGGCTGGCGTTCTCCAACTGGAGACACTGTATCTTTGCTTACACCATTAAACAGACAGTTCGCATTTACTTTTAAACTCCTAGAAGAAATTAAATATGTCGATGAAATCATGATGGCACGTCATGCAATTTTTTTCCTGATCTGTTATGTAGATGTCAGTATGTGCTCACAGAAGGCTAAAAGGGAAAAGGCTGCCATGCATCACAGACAACTCTATCTTCTGGTTAGTGGTGTACTTGTTCTAAGAGGTTTTAACATGTTTTGGTTTTTTTATTTTTTATTCTGGTTTATTAATGATGGTCTTGTATTTCTCCACAGCGTTTGGGTTTAAAAGGCCTCACTCTAGAACGTCACTCACAGTAAAACTCATCGTCTCAACAAGAATCTTAGTGTCCAGCATCATCATCAAATTGTAAGAACAACACAAATAGAGAACATATCCACAACACATTACAGAACTGTCCTTAAACGTAATATATTTGTGGAAATAAAAACATTTTTTTGATCATTTTTTAAAATAGAAGACTTTTCCATACTAAAAACAGGCTGTGATAACAGCAATTATTATCACCCAGTCTACCAGTCATCTATCTGAAATGTTACGTCTTGCAGTTGTGCCGAGTTTAATTGTCAGAAATGGATACTGATGTTTTGCAGCTGCTGGAAAGGTGTTGGAAAGTCTGGCAGTTGCGCTTGGATCAGGCTGAGGACAGAAGTCTGCAAGCCGCAGATGAGTGTTGCACAAACTCATCACAAGTTAGTCGCATAAATTAGTTACATTTTTTTCACAATCCTGCTTGTGCTTTTTAATTTGAAGCATGCCATATATACTCAGCAAAAAAGAAAGATCCTCCCACTTACAACTGCTTTTTCCCAGCTAATTTTTGAACATAAATGTATGAACATAAAAAGATTTATTACCTGAGATATAAACGGGACACATTTCACAGACATTTGACAAACAGGATTGAAATTACGAGTCCCTAACAAAAGTCCTACAGTGCATCTCATCTTCTTGAATTGAGCCAGATTTGCCAGTTTTTCTGACTGTGAGATGTTACCCCAACTCTCCCACTAAGGAACTTGCAACTTCTCGAAAATGTCAAAAATGGTTTGTGGTTCATTGAATAAACATGAAAAACATTGTCACATTCCAATAGAGATCTTTAAAGCTTAAATGAATTTTATTAAATTATCTTTAAAACCCAGTATCCTATAAAAGGGATGTTTCTTTATTTGCTGAGTTTATATAGTTCAGGTCATTAATAAACATGAGTTTGTCTGTGAGGCTTTTAAACGGTTGTTTTTGATCTATAGATTCTCTGTGCTGAGATTTTGCCTTGAACGTTGGAGAAAACGTCTTAAAGAGCACATACAAATGCAGGTAGCCACCACACTTTCCGACACTCTCATTATCTGAGGTCATAGGTCTTGATGGACTGCACTTTTTTCATTGTTCCATGGACTGCACAATTTTTGCCTTAAAAATGCTTCTAATATTTTATAACACAATCTGTATATGTTCAAATGTGTCAGGAGTTAGAACTACGTGCTGATGCCTGCTTTGCTCGTCGTATCTTCCCACAATGTGTAAACACTTGGATGGAGTTCACAGCGCAACACACAGAGAAACGAGAGCGGAAAGAAAGAGCTGAACAACATGACAGGTAGGTTTCTGTAGCTAAGTAGTGAATGCATTGCAGTGTGTACTTAAATAATAAGGTTAAGGGTGTTAACAAAATTTTTTTAGGTTAGGTAAAGTAAGTTAGTCTGGCCTAAATTATAATCTTTTTAAATTACTTGCAATTTGGTCAGAAGACTTCTCTATGGTAAGTTCTTATTTAAAGTCTTGAAACACTATAAATCAAAGCCTTGGTTGGCAGTTTTTTGTAATCAATTATATTTCAGTCAGCTCTGGGCTTCTAGGCATCGGGATACTGACTTATCAGTATTCAAAGAGGCAATCAACTTTTCAGTCTTTCATACTCCTGTTGTTTGCCGGCAAAGTTAGGTTCTAATCTTCTTGATTAATATAAATTGTAACTTTCCCAAAGTTTCCAGGAGGCTTCTCAAGGCCTCTCGGGTGCAAGTTGTCCACCCTTTCAGGTCCTTGAACTTAAGTTATCTTAACCAAGATGGCAGATTTCCTTTTAAGGTTTTAGGAGTAGAACCACAGTTTTTGTGTCCTTGAGCACACACACATAAACTCGCACACTTCTGCTCCTCCTTTTCATGGGTAGGCACACACACATAACTAACAATTACGATACATCTCTGACAAAACAGTATAAGACAATGTAGATCCATGTCTGTGCTGTATTCTACTGAAAACGTGCATGTTTTTGTCCTCTATAAAGGCAACTAACTTGCAGTTGGGCGTTTTATACATGGTGGAGAAGATTGGAGGTACGAGGAGATCAGAGACTTGCTGAAAGAACGGTATGCTGACAACCATGAATATACACTCAACTAAAGGATTATTAGGAACACCATACTAATACTGTGTTTGACCCGCTTTCACCCTCAAAACTGCCTTAATTCTACGTGGAATTGATTCAATAAGATGCTGAAAGCATTCTTTACAAATGTAGGCCCATATTGATAGTATAGCACAGGAGTGTCCAATCCTGCTCCTGCCGATCGACTGTCCTGCACAGTTCATCTCAAACCCTAATCAAACACACCTGAAGCAACCAATCAAGGTCTTTAGGATCACATTCAGGTGTGTTTGATTAGGGTTGGAGATGAACTGTGCAGGACAGTCGATTGCCAGGAGCAGGATTGGGCACCCTGGTATAGCATCTTGCAGTTGATGGAGATTTGTGGGCTGCATATCCAGGGCATGAAGCTCCCGTTCCACCACATCCCAAAGATGCTCTATTGGGTTGAGATCTGGTGACAGTGGTGGCATTTTAGTACAGTGAACTGATTGTCCTGTTCAAGAAACTAATCTGAAATTATTTGAGCTTTGTGACAAGGTGCATTATCCTGCTGGAAGTAGCTGGATGGGCATGGTCAAAAACAATGCTCAGGTAGGCCGCAGGGGTCTAAAGGGTGCCAAGAAACATCCCCCACACCATTACACCATCATCACCAACCTGCACAGTGGTAACAAGGCATGATGGATCCATGTTCTCATGCTGTTTATGCCAAATCTACCATCTGAATGTCTCAGAAAAAAATCAAGACTCATCAGACCAGGCAACATATTTCTAGTCTTCAACTGTCCAATTTTGGTGATCTCTTACAAAATGTAGCTTCTTTTTCCTATTTGTAATTGAGATGAGTGGTACCCGGTGGGGTCTTCTGCTGTTGTAGCCCATCCGCCTCAAGGTTGTGCGTGTTGTGGCTTCACAAATGCTTTGCTGCATACCACGGTTGTAACGAGTGGTTATTTCAGTCAAAGTTGCTCTTCTGTCGGCTTGAATCAGTCGGCCCATTCTCCTCTGACCTCTATCATCAACAAGGCATTTTCGCCCACAGGACTGCCACATACTGGATGTTTTTTCCCTTTACACACCATTCTTTGTAAACCCTAGAAATGGTTGAGCGTGAAAATCCCAGTAACTGAACAGATTGTGAAATACTCAGACCAGCCCATCTGGCACCAACATGCTCAAAATTGCTTAAATCACCTTTCTTTCCCATTCTGACATTCAGTTTGGAGTTCAGGAGATTGACTTAATCAGGACCACACCTCTAATGTATTGAAGCAACTGCCATGTGGTTGAGTAGATAATTGCATTAATGAGAAATTGAACAGGTGTTCCTAATAATCATTTAGGTAAGTGTATATTGGTGTTAAAAGGTTTGGGTCAGCAAGATTTTTGGTGTCTCTTTTATCCAAAAATCATATTTCTTGTAGGCTGTGTTGCATGCGGAGCATGTGTGTTTAGTCCGTGCCTGGTCTAAGTGGTCCAGCAGTGCTGTACAATGTAGAGAGGAGAGGTTCAAACAAACAGCAGCTGACTCACTTTACAAACACACTCTTCTACGGAAGGCACTGAACCAATGGAGAAACCTTGTTGCCAACATACAAACCAGGTATGTATCAGATAATGTACCTGAATAAAGGATTTTGATTTTGAAGTTTCAGCTTTTTTGTGTTTTGTTGATCAGTCAGAGACGTTTGGAGCAGGCACAGTGTCATGATGGGCAGCGGTGTCTGAGAAGAGCCATGGCAGACTGGCATCAGGTACGAGTAGCACAACTGGCTCTATTAATTAAGGGAAACAACTGACAATGATTTGTAATCAATTAAATCTAAAGTAAATATGAGCTTGTTTAACAGTATGTAGATCACAAAAGACAGAAAAGAGAGAAACTTGCACAAATGGAGAAACACCACCACACCAAATTGCTCAAACGTGCTCTAGACGCTTGGAAGGTATGAATATCATGTTTGTTTTGACACAGTATACAGTATCTCTTCAAATATTGCTATAATATACTAGTGTATTTTATTTTTTTTTACTATATATACAAAGCTTGCAGCTCTGAAGATGATAAACTTGTTGTTTTTACATGCATGCATGCATGTAGTCATACCATTTGCAGACTGCAGTCGATTTACAAAAATGTGGAGTGCCGGTACCAGGAGCATCAGCAACATCTGGTCAGGTATGATGAAATATTTACTTAAATTGTTGTAGTGTTTATTTAAAGAAATGTAATCTATTTTATCCTTTTTTTATTTGTTTCTGCAGGAAAATGTTCTGTTTATGGAGAATAAACGTGACGCAGCTGATGGAAGACAGGCAAAAGGAAAACCGAGCAAAATGTTTTTCTCAAAAGCACATTCTATCTCAGGTGCTTATAACATCAAAATTAGTTATATAACAGAAATAAAAAAGAACACCTATTATTTATCAGAGCAATTTTGTCATTTTACTAAATATTTTACATTTTATATGTCTAATAGGTGTTTCTGGCATGGCAACAGAGAACTGTTTCTGCTCATCGCCAACGTCATCAAAAGGAGGAATCCCTGAAACAAGCTCAAATACACCTGGAGAAATGTACTTTGGTTTTATAAATACCACTGTTAGTAGTCTGTGCAATGATGAAATTATTCAGTGTTGTTTTTTGTGCTGTTAGTACGCATGCAAGTGGCTTTGAGAAGATGGAGAGAGCGAAGCATGGAGGTAAAAGATGAGAGACTGGCGAATGACAGAGCCAACAGACACTACAGCAGAACACTGGGAAAAAGATCCCTCAACACATGGACCAGCAATATTCACCATCACAAAACATATCAGGTGCCAGTTCAAGTAGTCACATTCTTAATTATTTTTTACGTATGTTTTAATTTATTTGTAATATTTATGTGATGCAAGTGACACTTCATATATATGCTAACGATATATATATATAATATATATATATATATATACATACACAATGTATGTGTGTGTGTGTGCTAACGACATATATGTATATATGTGTGTATATATGCACAAATTTATGCTTTTAGGTAATGAAGAAAAGAAGCTTTGAGCTTCACAGGCTGAGGATTTATCAGCGCTTTTTTATTTGCTGGAGAACACAAGTGAGTTTTGATTCAAGTGTTCAATCATATTCGAAGGCTATTTCTCTTAGATATACATAACAATATGGAAGAAAAGATAACAACATCCATTTCATGTCCACTTGGTTTAGTCTTTTGTTTAAATATAGTTATTGTTGTGGTGTTAAAGCTTTCTTATATCCTCGCCTACTGTACAGTAGTTCAAGCTGCTGACTTTGCATCATTTCCTTTTCTGAGCTACTAATGATTGATTGTTACTGTCTCTTTGAAGATTCTATATTGTATTATGGTCTGATTTTGAATGATTATGACACACAGCTGCAGAGCAGAAGAAGAAGAGGCGGAGCAAACTGAGACTGCCCTTTGGCATTGGTCCCTCAACCTACAGGCCAAAGTAATACCAGAAATTGCACTGTTTATCATTGATGATTCCTGTACCTGTATAGTCTCATACAGTTTGCTCTATATGCTTTAGGTGTTTTGCATGTGGCGGCTGTGGATAGCAGAACGTCAGAGAAAGCAGAAGCGTTTGACTGAGGCAGCTCAGTTTTACAGAGATGAACTGTTGAGAGAGGGTGTCACACACATCCTCACGCACACAGCACACATGAGTGCTTTCTCAACTAATATTGCCCAGCACAGCTATGAACAGGTGCTGTTTCTATAGTTACTATATGTTTGTGCACTTCATTCTACAGTCTATAAAGTATGTGTGTATTTGTTTAGATTATTTTAAGTAATCCTCATTAAACACAGAGCTGTCGTCAGCTTCAGGACGTGGTAAGGCGGTGTGCCGTTCGATGGAAGCAGCGGGCGCTGTGCAAGCCTGTCAAGGGTAAAACAGTGCCGTCCAAAGTCAGCCACCCCAAGAAGTGTGTGTCTTTTTTACTGCCAGAAGACCACACCCCCATTCCTGACCGCCTCTCCAATCAGGAGCCAAGGAGCAGAGCAGAAAGATTCCATCATCAATCACCTGTGAGTCAAAGTCATTCTTACTGCATATGTTAATCCTTTATTTTTTGTTAAAGTAGCTAGTAGAATTTGTTTTTTTGGGGGCGAGGCTGTTTTAATATAATATAAATTGTTTGTATAATATAGTATATATAGTAGTCAGAACCAGTATTATTTTACCATCTTATAGTTTTTATTAATATTTTGAATTCGTTTTTAATTTTATATTTAAATTTTTGTTAGAATATTAGTATTTTTGTTTTATTAATTATTATTTCAGTTTAAGTTTTTTTAATACATCAAGTTAAACTACAAATATTTTGTTTTATTTCAGTTAAAACACTGATTTTTATTTAAAACAGCAAAACTCTTTTTTTATGCTTTTAGTTTTATTTAAATAGAATAATCCTGGTCAGAACCGTCAATAGAAAAACATGCATGCATAGTGTAATTATAGTAACTACAGGAACTATAACTGGTGGGTATCATAGGAAAATAATAAGTCATTTATGACACAATATCTTATTTCTAATTTTTCTGATTTTGAAACTTATTCTAATGGACATGTCTCGATTAAATCTGATCCTCCTGTTTTGTCAGCAGTTGGTCTGTTCGAGCATCTAGAATGCAACCAAGAAGACCAGATGACCTGCTGCAGTCTCCAGCCAAACCTCTGTCGCATGACTTCAGAGATCAGCAGGTGTAGTACTCACACAAACGTTGTGATATAATCGAACACAATTTTTTTGTTCACATACTAATGAGCATCTACCTTTCTCTATGGTGCTTCAGTAGTCAGAGGGTGTCTGTAAGAGAGACTGCATTTCCCTCAGTGTCCTCCAGCAGTCCTTCCTTTCCGTTACCCTTAGTCCCATTGACCCAAAACCCACTGGAGTCACCTGCAATGGTACTAAAACCTAAGATCCTCCCAGTCAAACCTGGTCCTCCTGGATATTTTGCTGCTACTGGCCAGGACATACTGCTTCCTCCATCTTCATTTACTGTCTCAGTATCACATGGCAAGGTAATCATGATGCAGTAAGAACACTTGTTTGTTCTTATACTAGGACAGAAATAGGTTTTCTATCTTTTCCCCCCTGGTTTTTATATACTCTGTTACTTATTCTTGTTTTTGTTTCATCATCTTGCCTCCTTGTAGAAAATTTTGGCTTAAATTTGAATTTCTCATTTTTTTTTCTGTTTACAGCAAAAAAGCTTAAGGAGTCAGGAGCCCCTACTGCATTCTACTCATTTCACTTCCCACCTTCTCCCAAAACTAGGTAAAAATACATAATCTTTCGTAATATGAAGTAGAGCTGCACGATTAATTATTAAAAGATTGCAACCTGGATTCAAACACTCACACAGTCTTACTCCTAAATAACAACAATTTGACTATTACACCTTTGACAAGTACTGAGCACAGTGTGCATTCAAATCTCCATTGGCACTGCTGCTGAGCCTGAGAGAGCAGATGTCATGAAATCGTCTATTCAACCACAGTGTTATTTTGTCTGTTACAATAATTCAAATTAAGATAAAAGTTTATAATTTGGATAGCATTCAAAATAGAGGAAATTTCCTTTTTAAAGTATCTTGAGTAATAAAAAAGATTGTATCAATTGCATTGTTACACCAGTAGGTGGCGACAAGTACTGTTAAAATGGGTTTGTCATTGAATCATTTAAGAAAAAAATGCTAATTCCTCCAGTAATGAAACAAGTGAAGTTTGTGTGATTGAATCATTCATTCAAACAGAAAAAAAGATATATATATATATATATATGTATATATATATATATGTATATATATATATATATATATATATATATACATACAATTTATTTTTAAAATTATATATATATATATATATATATATATATATTTATTTTATTGATATATATTTTTTCTTGATTGTTTTCATTTCCATGACGTATTTACACTTGTCATTTTGTCCGGGTGTAGGTATGCATGAAAGATTACCTGAGCAGGAAGAGGAGAATGAGGAAGATGAGGATGTGGATGTGGAGCAAACTGAAAATCTCACCAAAGAACTACTAGATATTAGACTGGAAATGCAACGATACCAGCAAGACAGAAAACAGTTACAGTATGTTAATCTGTTAGAATTATTTTTCTAATTATTAAAGTTGTTATAATTCATTATTTGTTAGAATTATAAATACATGCACAGTTGCACACATATAATTGTAGATTTGCATACTATTTTTGTACTTGTTTGGGGGGTTGTTTTTCTAGTGTGATCCTGCTATAAAGTCACAAATCTCCTTAAATTGAAACCACTACTTTGGAAATGCATTTTATGACTGGAGCTGTTTTTTGTCTTTGAAAAAAAAGTGAATTGACCCTCCAGCTGTAGTTAGACTGAATCAACATATTAAAGTGGGTTATTATTTGTTCGAGCACACACAAACTTGGCTTTTGGAATGAATAGTTGTTTCTGCTATGTTTGAGAGACTGAGATGAAAATATTTGGGTTCTTAACATGTTAAATCAGGGAAAGGAATGTTTTGCTTTTTCTATTTTTTGATCGAACAAAAGAGATATAACAAATTTCATCACCTTCACATAAAAACATTGGACAAATTCAGATGTTTTTACTAATATAGTGAAATCATCCTGTGTTTGTGTGTGTTTAGGACATGGCGTAAGCTCCAAAAGGTCTTGAGTAACTGGCTCGCAACAACAGGCATTGAGGGAGAAACTGAGGAAAGAGAAAGCGTCTTAAAGGAGTTAAGTGAGGTATCCATATATCTTTCTTTCTTTCTTGCACACAAATTCACATCTTTAAATATGTACAGTAAAGGATTAACAAATAACAAGTCGAAGCAACACTCATGCTTCCTCAGACTGCATTATCACACAGAGTACACGGGTGGTTTACATTTAACACGCATATTTTTACACGCATAAAATTTACTTAAACATAAATCTAAATGCTCAAAACCAGCTGTCAGGAGTGTCACTAGATAAATGTTAGACTGTATAAACCCTTGTTTTTATATATGATGTGCAATACTGGAAAGTTATAATATGGAAAATATTAGACATTATTAAGGTCTGATATTAGTGATTAATAATCTTTATGCTTGTCATTACACCCCTAGGTCTATTGGATTTTGTGCATATGGTCTATATAAAATATCTTTATAAATATTCTAGTTTTTGCTCTGATTCTGTTTTTTTATATTATGTTTCTTTGCAGCTTGAGAGTCGCATTTCTTCTCTATCTTTGAGATTAAACAAGCAGAAACCCACCATGATTTGCCATGCTGCCAGAGTTAACACCATCCAGAGCCGACTACTACTCCCCATGGTTAATACAAAAACTCATACCAAGTTTGGAATATAGACTAAGACTATTGTGCAATCTGTTATCCCAGAAATAATTCTAAACAATATTGAATTTTTGTAGTCCTTGAGTGAATTTAAAACCTGTTTTTTTTATTCCAGTTATTTATTTATTCAAATACACTGTTGTAAATACTTCATTTGTAATAAAGCATTAAATCACATATTTTGATATTTAACTTGAGATCCAAGGATTACCTGAATTAAAATTATGTTGGCCTTTGTGACATTGGAATGCTCCCAGATAACAAGGAACGTTCTCAGAACTAACTTTCTGGATGTTTCAGACTTTTCAAAAGTATTGTTCCCAAAATCTTTGCAATTATGAAAAAAAAAAAAAACACAAACACATTTTTAAGTCGATCATTTTTAAGAGATTTTGAACCTTTAGAGAACAATATGTGTTCAGAAATAACGTTTTGATAACTTAAAGTGAGCAAAACGTTCTTGGAGTATATTTGTGTTTGTTAGGTTGGATCCCATCTTGGAATCTTCATTTGGACGTAAGCTACACCTGGACTCCGTTGCTGCTTCAATGAAGCGTTAAGTTAAGTAACATTTAACACAATTCCAAACTAAAGGCGCTTTGTGGAAATTCCACAAAACGCCAAGCAAGAAAATATGCCTGGACGAGAATGTTCCACGTGACAGAAGAGTTCCAGTAATATTTTCCATATGCGCACATTTATTATAAGAACTATTCGCTTGGAGACACCCGCTTGCCCAATCCGTATTTTTTCCGACTCGCGCAAAACAATTAAATCTCCTGTAGGCGAAATGCCCGTTCAACTGAAACTTATGTTCAGGACTCGATGTTAAAGAGTTACTGTGATTTATTTTTCCTTGAAGACATTTCTTATACTATAATGAAGCGAGTGGGAGTTGTTGTCATTTTAGTGCTGTGCACCATCACCAGCTGGGGTAAGTGCGCGCTTGCTAAAATTAAGAGAAGCTTCAAAATAATTATTAAAAAACTATTCTCAAGAGTTTTAAACGTATTTCAGGATTAGGGAGTAAACAGAAATGCCTGCTGCTCTGTCAGAACATTCAGTAGTAATAAATGGTTGCAAAATGTTGCTCCAATTAATATAGCCATATTTTATTCTGAACATTACAAAAAAATATAGGCCTATTCATGCGCACGCGCTTTAATTTACTCGGGGTGAAATCACTACAAATTTAGGAGAATGTGTTGTTAAATTAGCATGCGTGTCAATCAATAATAAAATAATAAATCCTGTACGTTTTAGGTTATTTAAGCCTAAATTTAAGCCTAGCTATTGTTTAACAATGTTTCATATTTCCAAATAAATAGATTATGATCCACAAATAAATTGTAAAGTGCTTGTGGCATAAAACATATATTTTTGAATATTTTTTATTTGCAAATATCCTTTTATTTATGAATTTTTGTGAAACTCCTAACATGATGGCTTGTCATAATATCATTCTATTTATTTGTGAATACATTTCTGTAAATCTGTTTTTGAAACATGAATTCTAATACGAATCATAATGGAAAGTTGCTGTAGTAGTTCTAATAAGCTCAGTAAAAGGAACTTTGAGGTTACTGAAATGTTAATTGAAAACTATTCTATTTGCAGTATTCAACAACAAAAAGTCTCCCATCACCAGAATATTGAAAATATTCAATATATTGATATAATTGCAATGCCTTTTAATGTTAGCGGCTGCTTTTGATCTTTAAAATGCTATGATGGTTTCCCACCATAAAAATATGAAATAACTGTAAATGTTCTGTAAGTGCATGCCTGTATACCTGCATTCAGGTAAGAAGATCCGCTGGTGTACAGTATCAGAGCCGGAGCAGAGAAAGTGTGCAGATCTGGCTAAAGCACTGGTCGCTGTTCTTCCACCTGCAGCTGTCACAGCCTTCGCACGTCTCTCGTGTGTGAAAGCTTATGGGACTGCTGACTGCATTAATAAGATACGGGTGGGTGATGTATGATACTGCATAAGCTCAAATCTATTTTAATTTTTTTAAAAATTCAACCCCTGGGACATAAAAGTATGGTTTACATTCTGCCACTATCTTTTATCAGGATAATAAAGCTGATCTAGTGACTCTGGATGCTGGAGAGGTTTACTCTGCAGTAAAACAGTTCGGTCTCACAGTAGTCGCAAAGGAAATCTACAGAGATGGTATACAAAATCCTAATGTTTCATATGCATCACACTCTGCTAGCACTAACATGTAACTTCCTTTCCCACATTGTCTCCTCCATCTCCTAGGTGGCTGTATTCTTGCCGTTGCGGTGGTGAGGAACAATAGTTCTTTTAATATGCGCTCTTTGGAGGGCAGTAGGAGCTGTCATAGTGGAGCTCGCTGGACTGCAGGGTGGAGTCTCCCTTTGGGACATCTCCTTTCTCGAAACCTCCTGCCCTGGGGAGAGAATGAGCCCCTCAGTCAGGGTAAGACAACCGCAAATCATAAGTTGTAGATAAGCAGTCAGTGTTATTGCTGACTAAATTTCAAGCTATTAAAAAATGTCATTAATTCAAATTATTCATTGTTCATTTAAATAAAATACAATATACACTCACCAGCCACTTTTTAGGTACACCTTGCTAGTACTGGGTTGGACCCCCTTTGCTTTCAGAACGGTCTTAATTCTTTGTGACAAACAAGGGTCTGAAAACATTCCTCAGTGATTTTGGTCCATATTGACATCATCCACCAAGTCCCAAAAGGTGCTCTATTGGATTGAGATCTGGCGACTGTGGAGGCCATTTGAGTAAAGGCCATTTGGAGGCCAAATTTTGTGACATGGCACTTTGTCCTGCTGGAAGTAGCCATCAGAAGATGGGTACACTGTGGTCATAAAGGGACGGACATGGTCAGCAACAATACTCAGGTATAGGCTGTGACATAAACAATGCTCAGTTGGTACTAAGGTGTCCAAAGTGTGCCAAGAAATGTCCCCCACACTATTACACCACTAGCACCAACCTGAACCTTTGATACAAGACAGAATGGATCCATGCTTTTATGTTTTTTACTCCTAATTCTGAGCCTACAATTTGAATGTTGCAGCAGAAATGAGAATCTCACTCAAACCAGGCAACGTTTTTCCAGGCTTCTTTTGTACAATTTTGGTGAATAACTTAGACCTGTTGTAACCGTAATGGTTGTTTGAGTTACTGTTGCCTTTCTAGCTCAAACGAGTCTGGTTCTGCTCTGACCTTTGACATCATCAAGGCATTTTCACCCACAGAACTGCCTCTACCTAGACATTTTCTCTTTCTCTCTGACTATTCTTTATAAACACTAAAGATAGTTGTGTGTGAAAATAGATTAGCAGGTTCTGAAATACTTAGACCAGCTCATCTGGCATTAACAACCATGCAATGTTCAAGTGAAGTGACATGTGAAGGCCAAGTATGGTAACCCATACTCAGAATTTGTCCTCTCCATTTAATCCATCCAAGTTAGTGCAGTAGTGAGTAGTGAATACACACACCCAGAGCAGTGGGCAGCCATTTTTGATGTGGTGGAGAGGAGTGATTAGGGGTTAGGTGCCTTGCTCAAGGGCACCTCAGTCGTTTCTTGCCTATATTGAGAATCGAACCCCACAACATTGGGGTTACAAGTCGGACTCTCTAACCATTAGCCCACGACGCCCCAAAGTTACTTAAATCACCTTCCTTTCCCATGTTTATGCCCAGTTTGAACATCAATCCGCTTGACCATGTCAACATGCATTGATTTGCTGTCTTGTGATTGGCTGATTGGATATTTGAGTTAACTTGCAGTTGAACAAGTGTCCTTAATAAAGTGGCCGGTGAGTGTAAATATTACATGAAAACCTTAAACATCCAATGTTATATTAGAATATAAATAACACGAAACAACACCTTATATAACAGTCGCTAAAGGATCAATCTCTAAGGATTAAATGGTTTAAGTTTTAAGTGATTTCCCAGATTTTTGTTGTTTTAATATTTTCAGTCATTTGGTAATTTGGGACATAACCTAGGGAGTATTCCGTCATGTTCTCCCAAACTAAACAAAGTCTTCAAAAATATGTATGATTGTGTTGAGTTCCCAGCGCTCATATTTTGACTGTTTTGTCAGCGGTTAGCGCTTTCTTCAATGCCAGCTGTGTGCCTGGAGCAACGACAATGGCAGCCAGCCTTTGTTCCTTGTGCCAAGGTCAAAGGTCATACATTCGTCAGAAAAATTTCCATTGTGAGACATCTCACAGTGAACCATTCTACCACAATCAAGGAGCACTCAGGTTAAAAAACCCTATTTACGTCTGAATCAGCAAGTAAAGGCCAAGTTACCTTTAGGATCTTACAGTGTCACTGTTTTTCTTCCAGATGTTTGCAGTCAGGGGCAGGAGATGTTGCCTTTGTTGATCACTCAGCTCTGGACAGCATAGATGGTTAACACAATGAACTCTTACACAACTTTTATTTCAATAAATTGTACATTCATGGTGTAACATTTATGCTTTATGGGTGCATTAGTGATTAAATCCTATAAGACCTCTCTTTCTCATTTGATCACTTTACTCAACAGAAAGTGAGAAAGATGAGTTCAGACTGCTGTGTACAGATGGTACGCATGCTCCCCTCAGCAGTTTTAAAAGATGTAACCTTGGACGAGGCCCTGGAGGGGGTGTGGTCACAAGAATGAACATGCGTAAAATTGCCCGGAAATTCTTGGTCACTGCTCAGGTATGTTTTGTGGTGAAGGCTAAAACTGACACATAAAAATTGTCTGATCCGACCATCCTGTAAAGTTTTAATAACAAACAAGAAATTATTCAATGTCTTTTATTTATTTGCTGAGCAAAGAGGGTGTCCAGACTCGGTCCTGGGGGCCACTATCCTGCAGAGTTTAGCTCCAACTTGCTAGTATGCCTATTAAGACCTTGATTAGCTGGTTCAGGTGTGTTTAATTAGGGTTGGAGCTCAACTTTGCAGGACATTGGCCCTCTAGGAGCAGGATTGGACACCCCTGGCAAAGAGATGCAAAGTGTAATTTATGCAGGATACATAATGGAAAAATCAAAACATAAGTCATTTCAGTAACTACAAACACAAACCTGACACAAACCCAGAGTTTTGTAGTAAATGTAGAAAAGCTGATCTTAAATGGGTACAAAATGAAAATTCTGTCATCATTTATTCATCCTGTCATTCCAAATATGTTTGCAATATAAAAGAAGATACTTAAAGGGATAGTACACCCAAAAATGAAACCCCAACCCCGTAAGACCTTCGTTCATCTTCGGAACACAAATTAAGATTTTTTTGATGAAATCTGAGAGCTGGATCACTCCTGCATACTAGTCCATAGGCTTCTTGAGGGATTGAAACTTGCCGTCCTCGAAAGGTTATTAAATACATCGTTAAAATAGTCCAAGTGGCTCAAACTTAACTTTATCAAGTGACGAGAATACTTTTTGTGCGCAAAAACAAACAAAAATAATGACTTTATTTCAACTATTTACTTCCTTCACTATGAGCCTCTAGTCAGTTAACGTCTGTGTGATGATAGCATAGAGCTACGTCACACGTAGGCTCACTATTGGCCGACGCTGGTCATGTGTGTGATGCGTGTGACGTACAACAACAGAAGCTTACGTTATTAAACTAGTATACCTGCCTCGACGCAGAGAGAAGTAAATGAATAGTTGAAATAAAGTTTTTGTTGTTTTTTTTGCACAAAAAGTGTTCTAGTCGTTAGATAAACTTAAGATTGAGCCACTGTAGTCACTTGGACTATTTTAACGATGTCTTTAATAACTTTTCTAGGCCAGCAAGTTTCAATCCCTAAAGAAGCCTATGGACTAGTATGCAGGAGTGATCCAGCTCTCAGATTTCATCAAAAATATCTTAATTTGTGTTCCGATGATCGAAGGTCTTACGGGGTTGGAACAACATGAGGGTGAGTAATTACTGACAGAATTTTCATTTTTGGGTGAACTGACCGTTTAAATGATTGTTCCAGTGAGTTCATTTTTGGGTGAACTATCCCTTTAACAGATTGACGGTCCTGCCGTTGTCAAGGTTCCTAGCGATACTTGATAATTGTATTATTGTCTTAGCTGATAGGATTTCAGTATCTTATGAGAGAGAGAGAAAAATCTTTGCTGCTTTGTTTTCTTTTGAAGATGTCATTTGGTTGGAGGGGAAGGGAGCGTCAGCGCTTCCAGCTGTTTGAATCAGCAACCTATGGTTGTAGTGACCTTCTCTTCAAAGATGTGACTGAGAAATTATTAGTTCTGATGGAAGACATGGATATGAGCCAGGTTCTTGGATTGGACTATGTGGCCTTGCTCAAGGGCCTTGGACATGAAGGTGAAAGATTGCTTCCCCTCTGTGCCATATAATCTTGTAAATGATAAGCTTAGACTTTAATTTGTGTGTGTGTGTGGGTGTCTGTGGTTAGGTAGCTCGCTGGAGGACAGTGTGGTGAGATGGTGCTGTATAAGTCATGCTGAACAGAAGAAATGTGAGCAGTGGGCTCTTAACATAAAATCCGATCCTCTTGTGTGTGTAAAAGCCTCATCTATGAGTGACTGCATTGAGAAGATCAAGGTCTAGTAAGACAAATTTTCAGCAATTGTGATGTTTAAACAAATATCTATAACAAACATCATTTCATTTATATTAATTTATTTTAGATGAAAAATATTACAGAATACGGTTTCCTCACCAAAATTATTCATGGCCTCTTTAATTTATGAGTTTATCTATTAAAACATATTTCAGTTTTAGTTATTTAAGTACTTTTACTCAAACCTATTTTATTTCAGCTGTTTGTCAAGGCAGCATTAGTTTTTCATCTAATATACAGGATGTATATATTATTTTATTTCACATTTAATTCAATTAAAGAATAAAAAAATGTATAGTTTTAGTGTTCGATATCTATACCAACATTTTAACAATTGCTCAGAAACAGAATCAATTGTTAATTTTTCAGAGGGATGAGGTGGACGCTGTTTCTCTGGATGCCACTCATGCTTTCATAGCTGGGAAATGTGGCCTTGTCCCTGTGGTGACTGAATATTATGGTATGTGAAACATCCAGAGTCACATACTCACTCATGTCTTCAAGTTCATCTCACCCTGATTTGTTTTCTCTGTTGGTTCATTTGAAATTTAGGAGAGAAATGTGAGATTCCTGAAGGAGCAGGTGGCCATTTTGAAAGTGATGGTAATAAGAAAATAAAAATATAGCTGCGAGCAGCGATTGCGGGCCCAAGCCGGTGGCACCGCAACCCCGGTGCCTAAAGGCACCGGGATGGCGGTACCGCCGGCTTTGGCCCTCCATCGCTGCTCGCAGCTATAATTTGTGTGTGTGTGTGTGTGTGTGTGTGTGTGATATATATATATATATATATATATATATATATATAAAGCCGGTGGCACCGCCACCTTGGTGCCTTTAGGGTTATTCTGCACGACGTGCAAAAACGTAACCCCTGCTTTGGAATACATACTAGTATGTATTCCACAATTGGAATACATACTAACATACTAGTCAGAACTGAATAGTTGATATCTGAATGACAGATCACCATAGAAGTCACTGGAAAAAATGTGACTAGTAGTAACAAAAGAATAGTTACTAGTCACCATTGAAATAAGTACTAGTGTCTAATGAATAAGTACTAGTATCTATTTAATAGGTACTAGCATCTAATGAATAAGTACTAGTAACTAATTAATAAGCATTGGTATGTAATGAATAAGGACTAGCATCTAATGAATAAGTACTAGTATCTAATAAATAAGGACTAGTGTCTAATGAATAAGTACTAGTATCTTTAAAAAGGTACTAGTACCTAAAGAATAAACACTAGTATCTAAAGAAAAGGCACTAGTATCTAAAGAATAAGCACTAGTAGCTAATGAATAAGTACTAGTACTTAATGGAATAGATACTAGTATCTAAAAAATAAGTACTAGTAGCATGAAAATAGAGACTAGTAGGTTAAAATGATTAAATGTTAAAACGGCTTGCCATACTCTATCTGTCGTTTCGACTAAGTCACAATTACGTTACAGATATCTTAAATGATAATACAAACTATCCAAAATGTAATTACGACTAGAAAGACGTTGTTGATATCTACAATGTTAATTCCGAATAGTCAAACTTAGCTTTTAAATGTTAAAAGGGCTTGCCATACAGAAGTGTAGGCTCAGAGAGACACTCAACATTTTCAAACCAAAATATCTGACTTTCTGTGGGTCCTAGCTCATGAGTGTAAATTAGAAAGTTGTCCGGCTTGAGGAGAATATATGAATATATGAAACGATGAGATCAACATGTGTACTGAGTTTCATATTATTACATGCAAGCGTGTTTGATTTATGGACCAAGTTTTTGGACCCCGTTCCAGGGGCGCTGTCTAGCCCCCTTGCCACACCCGGGTACCATCTTCCCCGGCTCTGATGGCTGTGGGATCTGACCTGTGTGCAAAGTTTCAAGAGTTTTCAAACCCATTAAGGGCCCCAAAAGCCGCTAAGAGACTCAAAATCATCAAAAAAAAGGAATGTTAAAGTTTGATGCGTTGCTATGGCAACATTATCTTAGATATTGAATAATGCTTTCACAGCTCTTCATCTGGCGTGTGTTTACATTATACAGATGAAGTTTGAAGCAAATCGGGTAAAAGTAAGAGTGTGATTTCAAAGCATTTTGAAAGTGAAACACTTTCTGCTTCCAGTTGGTGGCGCTATATATTTGACTCACAATAGTCACATCCATGTGATCGGCCTCTTACAACGAACACACTGCTGAAGTTTCATCAAGATCAGTTAATGTATGCAGAAGTTTTAACACACTTCCTTTTTGATTTATGGACCAAGTTAATTTAATTAATACACTAATTATATAAAACTATTGTCAATGCACTACAATTAAACAGGTTATATGCCTTTACTTATAAAAAAATAAAAATAAAAACTTATTTAAAAAATACCAGGCTTAAGAAATGTATTTACTTTAGCAGGCCAGACACACAGTGAAATGATTAAGCCCCCTCCCCCTACACACACACACACACACAGACTGTGTGTCAAGAGACTCAAGAAAGACTCAGGCTCAGAAAGAGCATGATCATATTCAAACTACAATATCTGACTTTCTGTGGGTTTGAGCTTATTATTGTTAATTAGAAAGTTGTTTGGCTTGAATAGAACAATATACACGGCAAGTTTTGTAACTGTCAGTAAAACTAACCAAGTTATAACACACTTTATGTGTCCTTTTTTAGTCAAAAAAATTCGCCACGGCCAAACCGTTCGAGATATCACAAATCCGTCCGGAATTTAGCATCCTCAATGTCTTGACTTCATGCACACCGAGTTTGGTGGTGATTGGTAACAGCATGGGTTGTAATTTGATGTTTTTCTAGGACATTTATCTAAAAAAAAAAAACATAATTCCCGACTTCCGTTTGAACTGTCGTAAAACTTAGAGCACGAAAGTTGTTTGGCCTGATGTGATCTATGAGTGTACCGAGTTTCATATTAATCCATGCACGTGTGTTTGATTTATGGACAAATGTTCGAATCCCTAAAAGAATGCATCCTAAAAGAATGGTAAAGTTTGATGCGTCGCCACGGCAACAGTTTCAAAGATATCAAGAATCCATTCATAGGTCTTCATCTGCCGTGTATTTACATTATACAGATGAAGTTTGAAGCAAATCGGGTAAAAATAAGAGGGTGATTTCAAAGCATTTTGAAAGTGACACACTTCCTGCTGCCAGTTGGTGGCGCTATAACTTTGACTCACAATAGTCACATCCATGTGATCGTCCTCTTACAGCGAACGCACTGCTGAAGTTTCATCCAGATCAGTTAATGTATGCTGAAGTTATGACACACTTCCTGTTTCACGTTTCTCGCCATAGTTTCGTTTCCTCGCCACGGCCAAACCGTTCGAGATATCAAAAATCCCCACACAAACTTTCATCCTCAATGTCTTGACTTCACGCTGACCGAGTTTCGTCGAATTTGGATCAGAGCTCTAGGAGGAGTATTTAAAAGTTCATTGCGTGTGTTTTACAAAAAAACCTCAATAGCCGACTTCCTGTTGGGCTGGGGTAAAAAGTAAGAACACGAGGTATAGATGAAATTCTGCTATCGACATGTGTACCGAGTTTCATATTATTACATGCAAGTGTGTTTGAGTTATGGACCAGGTGTTCGGACCCCATTCCAGGGGGCGCTGACGAGCCGCCCTGCCACGCCCGGGTACCAGCTTCAGCCCGGCTCTGATGGCCGCGGGTTCTGACCCGTGTGCAAAGTTTCAAGAGTTTTCGAGCATGTTAAGGGCCCCAAAAGTGCCCGAATAGTCGCTAGAAAAAAAAGAAAAAAAAAAAAAAAAAAAAAAAAAAAAAAAAAATAATCGGAAGGAAAACAATAGGGCTCTGCGCCCTTTCAGGGCTTGGGCCCTAAATATAGCTGCGAGCAGCGATTGCGGGCCCAAGCCGGTGGCACCGCAACCCCGGTGCCTAAAGGCACCGGGATGGCGGTACCGCCGGCTTTGGCCCTCCATCACTGCTCGCAGCTATATTTATATATATATATATATATATATATATATATATATATATATGTATGTATAAAGCCGGTGGCACCGCCACCTTGGTGCCTTTAGGGTTATTCTGCACGACGTGCAAAAACGTAACCCCTGCTTTGGAATACATACTAGTATGTATTCCACAATTGGAATACATACTAACATACTAGTCAGAACTGAATAGTTGATATCTGAATGACAGATCACCATAGAAGTCACTGGAAAAAATGTGACTAGTAACAAAAGAATAGTTACTAGTCACCATTGAAATAAGTACTAGTGTCTAATGAATAAGTACTAGTATCTATTTAATAGGTACTAGCATCTAATGAATAAGTACTAGTAACTAATTAATAAGCATTGGTATGTAATGAATAAGGACTAGCATCTAATGAATAAGTACTAGTATCTAATAAATAAGGACTAGTGTCTAATGAATAAGTACTAGTATCTTTAAAAAGGTACTAGTACCTAAAGAATAAACACTAGTATCTAAAGAAAAGGCACTAGTATCTAAAGAATAAGCACTAGTAGCTAATGAATAAGTACTAGTACTTAATGGAATAGATACTAGTATCTAAAAAATAAGTACTAGTAGCATGAAAATAGAGACTAGTAGGTTAAAATGATTAAATGTTAAAACGGCTTGCCATACTCTATCTGTCGTTTCGACTAGTCACAATTACGTTACAGATATCTTAAATGATAATACAAACTATCCAAAATGTAATTACGACTAGAAAGACGTTGTTGATATCTACAATGTTAATTACGAATAGTCAAACTTAGCTTTTAAATGTTAAAAGGGCTTGCCATACAGAAGTGTAGGCTCAGAGAGACACTCAACATTTTCAAACCAAAATATCTGACTTTCTGTGGGTCCTAGCTCATGAGTGTAAATTAGAAAGTTGTCCGGCTTGAGGAGAATATATGAATATATGAAACGATGAGATCAACATGTGTACTGAGTTTCATATTATTACATGCAAGCGTGTTTGATTTATGGACCAAGTTTTTGGACCCCGTTCCAGGGGGCGCTGTCTAGCCCCCTTGCCACACCCGGGTACCATCTTCCCGGCTCTGATGGCTGTGGGATCTGACCTGTGTGCAAAGTTTCAAGAGTTTTCAAACCCATTAAGGGCCCCAAAAGCCGCTAAGAGACTCAAAATCATCAAAAAAAAGGAATGTTAAAGTTTGATGCGTTGCTATGGCAACATTATCTTAGATATTGAATAATGCTTTCACAGCTCTTCATCTGGCGTGTGTTTACATTATACAGATGAAGTTTGAAGCAAATCGGGTAAAAGTAAGAGTGTGATTTCAAAGCATTTTGCAAGTGAAACACTTTCTGCTGCCAGTTGGTGGCGCTATATATTTGACTCACAATAGTCACATCCATGTGATCGGCCTCTTACAACGAACACACTGCTGAAGTTTCATCAAGATCAGTTAATGTATGCAGAAGTTTTAACACACTTCCTTTTTGATTTATGGACCAAGTTAATTTAATTAATACACTAATTATATAAAACTATTGTCAATGCACTACAATTAAACAGGTTATATGTCTTTACTTATAAAAAAATAAAAACAAAAACTTATTTAAAAAATACCAGGCTTAAGAAATGTATTTACTTTAGCAGGCCAGACACACAGTGAAATTATTAAGCCCCCTCCCCCTACACACACACACAGAGACTGTGTGTCAAAAGACTCAATCACACACACACACAGACTGTGTGACAGGCCTAGGCTCAGAAAGAGCATGATCATATTCAAACTACAATATCTGACTTTCTGTGGGTTTGAGCTTATTATTGTTAATTAGAAAGTTGTTTGGCTTGAATAGAACAATATACACGGCAAGTTTTGTAACTGTCAGTAAAACTAACCAAGTTATAACACACTTTATGTGTCCTTTTTTAGTCAAAAAAATCCGCCACGGCCAAACCGTTCGAGATATCAAAAATCCGTCCGGAATATAGCATCCTCAATGTCTTGACTTCATGCACACCGAGTTTGGTGGTGATTGGTAACAGCATGGGTTGTAATTTGATGTTTTTCTAGGACAATTATTTAAAAAAAAAAAACATAATTCCCGACTTCCGTTTGAACTGTCGTAAAACTTAGAGCACGAAAGTTGTTTGGCCTGATGTGATCTATGAGTGTACCGAGTTTCATATTAATCCATGCACGTGTGTTTGATTTATGGACAAATGTTCGAATCCCTAAAAGAATGCATCCTAAAAGAATGGTAAAGTTTGATGCGTCGCCACGGCAACAGTTTCAAAGATATCAAGAATCCATTCATAGGTCTTCATCTGCCGTGTATGTACATTATACAGATGAAGTTTGAAGCAAATCGGGTAAAAATAAGAGGGTGATTTCAAAGCATTTTGAAAGTGACACACTTCCTGCTGCCAGTTGGTGGCGCTATAACTTTGACTCACAATAGTCACATCCATGTGATCGTCCTCTTACAGCGAACGCACTGCTGAAGTTTCATCCAGATCAGTTAATGTATGCTGAAGTTATGACACACTTCCTGTTTCACGTTTCTCGCCATAGTTTCGTTTCCTCGCCACGGCCAAACCGTTCGAGATATCAAAAATCCCCACACAAACTTTCATCCTCAATGTCTTGACTTCTAGCTGACCGAGTTTCGTCGAATTTGGATCAGAGCTCTCAGGAGGAGTATTTAAAAGTTCATTGCGTGTGTTTTACAAAAAAACCTCAATAGCCGACTTCCTGTTGGGCTGGGGTAAAAAGCAAGAACGCGAGGTATAGATGAAATTCTGCTATCGACATGTGTACCGAGTTTCATATTATTACATGCAACGGTGTTTGAGTTATGGACCAGGTGTTCGGACCCCATTCCAGGGGGCGCTGACGAGCCGCCCTGCCACGCCCGGGTACCAGCTTCAGCCCGGCTCTGATGGCCGCGGGTTCTGACCCGTGTGCAAAGTTTCAAGAGTTTTCGAGCATGTTAAGGGCCCCAAAAGTGCCCGAATAGTCGCTAGAAAAGAAAAAAAAAAAAAAAAAAAAAAAAAAAAAAAAAAAATAATCGGAAGGAAAACAATAGGGCTCTGCGCCCTTTCAGGGCTTGGGCCCTAACAAGCTTAACATACATTTTACATCCCTATTATTATGTCTTTACAAAATATATTTGTCTCTTCAGAATTGCCATCAGTGTATGGTGTGGCAGTTGTTCGTCGGACAAGCCGGAGTTTATATTTTGGAAGCCTGGGCGGTAGACGCTCTTGCCACGGTCACATGTACAGCCCTGCTGGCTGGGTTTTACCTGCAAGACACATGCTGAGCACAGAGCACAACAGCAGCGCCCCCTGTCAGCCGAATAATGGTACTACATTTTCCTTTCTATTGGATGGTAACTTTACAAACTGTACAAATATATTGTAGTAGTTACCATTTAAACATTTAAAGAGGGGGTCTTCACTTCACATTCACTTTGGGGGTCTTGTACTTGATTGTACAAAAACACATTTATTATTTTCCACATTTTATATTGTTGCAGCACCTCTCTTCCTAGATTTTCAGTAATGTAAAAATGTAAAAAAGCGTAATAGGTCCTATTCAATGTTACTTTCTGTTTTCAGTGTATGCTGAGGTGTTTTGGAAAGGTTGTTTGCCAGGAGGTCAAGGCAATCTATGTAAGGTGTGTATGGGTGGGACTGAAGAAGCTGCCACCAAACGGTGTGCTGACAACCATAATGAGCGTTACTATGGCAATATGGGTGCATTAAGGTAAGGAACCATTAAAATAAAATGGTGTACAGGAACATATGTCTGATCACCCATTATAGTGCAACCATACAGCTTTGCAGGCTTTAAAATGTCTTTTACTCCAGATGCTTGGTTGGAGACCCCAGTGGGAAGAGTTTTGGAGATGTGGCCTTTATGGAACACCACAATCTGGAGAGCAACATTGAACGTAAGATGTACACAATGAGAAATGTCATCAGGATGAATCTCATTGATAATAACGTGTGATATGTTTGATGGACAGGTCTAAACACCAGTGGCTGGGCCGAGGGTTGGCTTACTTGGGACTTTGAGCTGCTTTGTAGCGATGGCAGTCGGGCTCCTCTGACAGAATGGAAGACCTGTAACTTAGGGGCAGTCCCTCCTAATATTGTTATGACACGTCCTGTTCTTACAGCTCGCATTTATGACCTCTTAATGAAGTCACAGGTATGCACACGGAAATTATAATCATCTGATTGATTTGTGAGTCTTTTAGAATCCGAATAATTATGTGTTTTGGTCTATAGGAAACCATAGCAGCTCGTCCAGATACTGGGTTCCACCTGTTTGAGTCTCAGCAGTATGGAGAGAGTGACCTGCTCTTTAAAGATGCTACAAAGTGCCTCATTCACACAAGTCACCTGGACTATCGCACTATTCTGGGAGACGAGTTCTATTCACAGGCTGAAAGCATCTTTAACTGCACACACTCAAGTAAGAATAAAAAAACAAAACATTATTAATGTATGCATTGCAAACTAGGGCTGTCAAACGATTAATCGCATCAAAAATAAAGGTTTGTTTACACATAATATATGTGGGTGCACTGTGTATAATTATATATATATATATATATATATATAAATATATACAAATGCTTGTATATATTTAAGAAATATTTTCATACTGTGTATAGATTTATACAGTGGTTCTCAACTCCAGTCCTCCTGACCCACTGCTCTACACATTTTGTATGTCTCTCTTATCTGACACACTCAGTTTAGTTCATAGAGTCTATCCTAACGAGCTGACGATCTGAATCAGGTGTGTTAAATGAGGGAGACATACACAATATGCAGAGCAGTGGGTCCTGAGGACTGGAGTTGAGAACCACTGGATTTATATATAATTTATTTATATATTTTTTCTTAAATATACATGCATGTGTGTGTATTTATATATACAAAATAATTATACACAGTGCATCCACATATATTATGTAAACACAAACTTTTATTTTGGATGCGATTAATCATTTGACAGTCCTATTGCATACCAATTATTTGTTTGCATTTATAATATTACAATCACTGGAATTTTAAAAGAGTTTGATTTTATAAAAATGCACATAAGTAAAATGTCTCTTATTTTAATAAAATAGCCTAGATATTTTAATTGCTCTTTCATTTCTTTCTCTCTCTCTCTTTTTACAGATATCTTACAGTTCTGCAATCAAGATGTGTGCAGCATATTCTAAACAACCTAGATGAAATGTCATGGCATTTATGACAATGTTAAAAAGAAGCATGGGTCATATATGATTTATTTTGTATCATTCCTGACATACAATAAAATACTATTTGAAGATATATTTTATTTCTGTGAGTTCAATACTACAGTTTATCAATTTCATCCAAGAATACAGATGGAGATATTGGATATTTCAACGTGCCAAAAAGCGAGGACGTTTATTAAACTACATTTACCATCATGCACTTGTGTAACAACACGGAAGTTCTTTTCTGACGACCGCTACAACTACTGTACTAATGTTTACGAAATAGAAGACTTTTGGTGCTGAGGATTTTATTAATACAGGTACTTTATTAAATTAAATTAGCTGTACATGTAAAATATGTGTTGAAAATATAGATTCGCACGTGACATAATGTCATCCCACGGTTATTAGTGTCCTAGCTAACTTGACATTCAAGTAACGTTAAGCGTTATACAACGAGTTGGTCGCATATATTCCACTTAACGTACCTTTTCGAGTTTTACTCAAAACAAACAGCCTTAAGACGTAACAAAACTGTGATTTAGCTGATTTGGCTATTTTATTCGCTATGTTAATAACGTAATAATAGACTTTAAAGGGTCGAAAACCATTGAATGTGATGGACATTATGTTCAGTGATGTTATAATGATTAATTCATTCCATACACTTAAGGCCGTAACTAATAGGCTACTGTTTTTTTAACAGTATCTTTGCTTCTGTAATGGATGCATGCATATTATTTTTTACAGATATGTCATTTTTAAACCATATTCAAATGTATTCATTAATTATAAACAACTTAATTAGTATATATTCTATATTTTAGACCATAACATTTAATGGTAAAAATGATTGAATGTTTGACAAACTATTGTGCAGAATATTGTGTTGTTGATAAAGAGTTGTTGTTATCTGCTGTTGTATGAACAGGTCTGTAGATGCTGTTCCCATGGAGATCCCTGCCTCCACATGTGGCAGTGGGAAGATGTGCTTCTACAATACAAGCTAGTGTACAACAATTTGTTCCTGCAAGTGGTTCAATTGACTCCAGTGCTTTGGAACAACTCCAGGCCTTTGTGTCACAGGCTTCGCGGCTGTTTGTAATAAGCGGTGCCGGACTGTCCACTGAATCTGGAATTCCCGACTATAGATCAGAGGGTGTGGGACTGTATGCACGGACTAACAGGCGGCCTATGCAGCACTCAGAGTTTGTGCGAGTGCAAAATCAAGGCAGCGATACTGGGCACGGAACTACGTGGGGTGGCCGCAGTTCTCTTCACACCAGCCTAATTCTGCACATTTAGCATTACGGGACTGGGAGGAAAAGGGAAAATTGCACTGGCTTGTCACTCAGAATGTAGATGCTTTACACCTAAAGGCTGGACAACAGAGACTTACCGAACTTCATGGATCTGCACACAGGTAACTAGATCTACACAAAGGTCTACACACAAACAGTCAAGTCACCTTTATTTCACAAATGCTTTATACAATGCAGATTGCTTCAAAGCAGCTTCATAGTAATGCATAAGAAAATAATAGAATCAGTGATGCAAACATAAAATATTATTCAGCTCAATAAATATATTGATAATGTTTTATTTATAAAGCACATTTCCCAGGCTGAAGGTAATACAGGCATAATGTGATGTTGTATATGTTGAATAGTTTTGGACCAAGAACGGAACCCTGAGGAACACCTTGAGTGAGAGGAGAAATGGAAGATATGTGAATAGAAGTAAATAATTGTTAATTAGTGAGACATAATTTAAACCAGTGTAAATTAGTGTTGGTTCAGTTCAATAAATGTGTAAAATTCATCAAATTATGAAACCAATTAGGCTAAATTTCAGCTGTAAAGCAGCTCCACAAAAAACAATATATCATCCAGCTCAATTTAGTTTAAGTTTTTTGATATCTGATAGTGTTAGTGTAGTTGAATCGAATGACAGAAACAGCACACGCTGAACGTCAGCATGAAACAGAAGTTTCAAGTCTATTATGACATATATCAAGAGTGAAATTTCTTCTCAAACAATAAAAAATGTAGGGTGGGACTTGATTTTTTCCATCAAGAATTGATTGAATTGGGTCATTTTCTATTGCTGCGATCTCATGTGAGTGACAAGTTGATCCCAAAACCTTAAGAAAAAAAAAGAAAAAAAATTTGATTTCATGGTGACTTTAATGATTATTGATTACAGTGTTGTAGAGTCTAAGAGAAAAAAAGCTATATGTTCTTGCAAATTTATGTTTCACCTAGGGTTGTATGTTTGGACTGCGGCCAACTGACTCCACGTGCCGAGCTTCAGAACCGTTTTGCAGCTCTGAACCCTGACTGGGAAGCAAGTTCATGTGGTGTGGCCCCGGATGGAGATGTGTTTCTGGAGGATGAGCAGGTGTTGAACTTCAGAGTACCTGCATGTGATGCCTGTGGCGGTGTACTCAAACCTGAGGTGACCTTCTTTGGTGATGTAGTGAACCGGACGACAGTTCACTTTGTGTATAACAAGCTGGCTGAGTCTGATGCAGTGCTTGTGGCTGGATCTTCTCTTCAGGCGAGTAATGTTTCATCATTATCAAAAACATTTACGATGCACCTTGAACAGAATTACTCATTCCTACTCACTAGAGTGAAACCCACAGGATTATAATAGTTAACTAAAACTATAAAAATGTACATTACTTGAAATAAAATTAAAAAAATAAATCAATATCGGTATGTATTTTTTATAAATATAACATTGCAAAGGTAACATTTCTTACAATTTAGTTTAACTTGATTTACTAAAATAACTAAAACCTAAATAAAAAATAATAAACTGGCATACAGACATTTTTTTAAACTAATAAATGACAAAATGAGTTCACCGAACCACTTCATGCACACACACACACACAAAAATCCTTATTTGTCTTTGCATTTTACCAATTCTCTAGCTTTCTTCCTAATCTAGTTTAAACTTTACATTTTATATTATAAATATTGTTGGCTAAATTGCTTGACATTGATTTTGTTCCTCTTTTGCGAGTTGCTTTGGATCTGCTAAATGCATAAATGACAAAAACATGCAACAAAGTTACTAAAACTTTAAAATTAAATCAAAATGGAAACTATATAAATAAAAGCTAATTCTAAATATTAATAAAAAACTATAATAGTATCTCAATGATACTATTATACCTACCCCAACCCTACACCTATGCACCTTGTTGTAATTTTCAAATAAACAAATAAGAAGTTTTTAAGTAGTTGGTTCTGGTTTGTGTTTGACAAGAGTTTGAACTAGTTAATGAGTATCCTTAACCTATAGAGAAGGCAAATACTTTTCTCTTCCTTGACTTTTGGGAAAGTAGAGGTATCTGTTTTCCCTTTTCAGGTTTTCTCTGGGTACCGCTTTCTACTTGCTGCTAGTGAAAGAAAACTTCCAATAGCGATGGTGAATATAGGACCTACAAGAGCTGATCATCTCACTGACATCAGGGTGAGTGCTCGTTGTGGAGAAGTGCTGCCAGCCATTCAACTCAACTGAGAAACAGACTCTTTTCCTTGAAGCTCTTCTGAAGCTCAACACTCCATCCACAACTCATTACATTACTGGAACATAGTTTTGGTTTGGTTCTAGGTTGCTTGCATAATACAACAGATCTCTACCTCAAATTACTAAATTTAACATATCCACACATTCTTGGTTAGTTAGCGGTGGGTTTATACTAGGGACATTTGCATTTCCCATTTAGAATGTACTCTCTGAAAAGTCACCCTGCTCATCAAGAATCAATGTGGAAAACATTAAAGGGTTAATTCACCCAAAAATGATAATTCTGTCAGTATTTACTCACCCTCATGTTGTTCCAAACCATAGTAGGAAAAAATACATACTATGGTAGTCAGTGGGGATTGGGATCTGTTTGATTAAAACATTCTTCCAAATATCTTCCTTTGAGTTCAGTAGAACAAATAAACACATAGAGGTCTGGAACAACATGAGGGTGAGTAAATACCGACAGAATTTTCATTTTGGGTGAACTAACCCTTTAATGGTAATGATGATATTCTAAATGAGCTATATGGATACTACAACTTGTTTTTATTTAATAATGGTAGTTTTATTATAGATATTAATCACTATTATTTATATATTTTGATTATGAATATAAGTGAATGTATCAGGGTGTTTTTAAAATGTTAATCATTTGTTCTGCCTGACAATAAACCTCAAATCAAACCAATTATATTATAGCCTTTTTCCCAAAACACATTTCCAAACGATAATGTGAAGGTTTATAATATCTTAATATCTTCATGCTTATCGTCACTTTTTGCAGATTAAAGCTGTGTAATAATATAGTTTACATTTTATGATGATATAAACAATCAAGCAGTTGAGATTTGGTATAGTAGTATATACATAGTATAATGTGTATGTAGATAAAGTTGGAATTTGAAAAGGACATTTATTTATTTTTACTTTTTTATACATTACTGTGTCTACTGTATATTAGCACTGATTGTTTTTAGTACATGTGTCCAGTTGTATTCGAACTAAGGGTCTGAAACCCACTAGGGGGGCTCTGCAAACTGCCATGGAGGCCCCCATAAATTCAAAAAAAGAAAGACAAAATGACACTGACATATTTTAAGGTATATCATTGAAAGTTGCTTTCAGTCAAACATGCATTTTAGTTCGGGACTCGGCTTAAGCCTTGTCTGTGAAACTGAGGGTAAAAATGAAGATGCAAACGTTTCTGATAAAATACATATTTGCAATTGTAACTGACAAAATAACAATAATACAAAGAAACAAATCACGTTTATTCAAAGGGTCACTGAGGGCAAAGTGATGGCATCCCTAGAAAAGCAGAGATCAGTCAGAACTGTCTGTTTGTTAAATCTCTCTCTCAAATTCTCTGTCCACCGTTGCATATGACTTTGTACTTCTGACCACAGCTCCTCAGGAACACTAAATGAATAAAGACAACAGCGATGATTTATGTTGTGTGTTTGCCATGTGATCCAAACAGTGGACACCACCAGTGGTGTCATACAAAGACAGTTCCCAAATCCCTTAGTTTGGTCAAACCAGTAGGAGGCTGGATAACCTAACAGGATTCCAAAGAGAGTACACAAGTTCCAGTCATTATACAACTCTTCTCCCAACTGAATCACAGAGGAGCCTTTGTCCATCTTATTCATGAAGACTCTTGAAAGACTTTTGATCATATCCTCAGTTCTCTTTTCCAAGCCAGCCAAGACAGGTTGTTTTCTTGAGGGACATACGTCAATTAGAAGGAGACTTTTGCTTTTGAGCAGTTCATCCAGGTGGGACTGAATAGTGGCAGGGTTAAAAATGAATGTGTTGTCATCAATGGACAGTATCCTGTAGTGAATTGGTTACAACTCCATACTCCTGCAGTGAACTGAGGTACAGGTGAAGCTGTTCTGGAGATGCTGCATTACTGTCGTACAACAGCGCAGGTTTGACGCCCAGATCCACAGCTATTATCTGAACAATCACGTCAAGACATGTCAGACGGAGACAAACGTTTCTTACGAGGACACAATAACTTCTGTGCGGCCGAAATGAGGATTTCTCTGGCAACCATTGCGCCCCTACCTATGGACACATAATTCAAAAAATATATTTGTTGACAGCAAGACAATCAGTGGTTAATTAAAGAAGGCTCACATTCTACCATTGGTCAGGTCCATAGTGGTGGTGTTGTTGAAAGTGTAACCTGCAAAAAGAACACTGAACGATTTTTTTGTTGTTGATGGTGATTCGAAAGATTCGATTCTCTGGGATGAATCAAAATCCCATCAACATCCTGTAAAAAGTTTAAACAAGTTAAAAGTACTTAAAATACAATTATGAAACAAATTGAACTTGAACATAGATTTTAGTCTCGGCTCAGTGTTTGAATAACATTTTAGAAATTTGTAAAATAACGCGACTCGTCCATTTCAACGCTTTCTTAGTTAGAAACGTCACCGAAAAATACGGACTTTTATTTTGAAATGTCTAGATACGGAAGTATGTTTTATTTGACAACTTGTACAGTTGTGAAGTACCATGTTAAATACCAAATGGCAAATACTACTAGTGCAGAATCATAGTATAAATATCTGTACAATGAAGCGAATGCAGTGCTTATATTTCACCGGAGATTTCTGGTGATTTTGTTTGTGATTTTAAATAGTTGTGTTTAAAAAGGAAGTTCACAATGGCCTCAGAGGATGTGCTCAAGAGTGCTTCAACTCTGGCTTCTTATAATGTCCTGCTTCAGGTACGATTAATCAACGTGTACGCACATACAGACACTAAATACACATTTATCAGAGACATTTAATAAAGCAGTAACGTTATTCCTCTTGAAATGCTTTATATTTCAGGTGATGTTTCGAGTGTTGACATTTCTCATGAATGCATTTACTTTGCGGTTCGTGTCCAAGGAGCTGATGGGCGTGGTTAATGTCAGGTGGGTTTACAGTTACACAATATAAACTCGAATATTCGTTTAAATGGGCCTGGGCCACAAACTGCTACGTTTGCTTTTGTTACAGGTTGATGCTGCTCTATTCTACACTGGTGTTTCTGTCTAGGGAGGCGTTCCGGAGGGCGTGTCTAAGTGGTGAAGGGGCGGGGCGTAACTGGAGACAGGTCATCAACTTGTTATGGCTCACGTAAGTACAAGAAATGAAATGTTAATACAAACTATAGTAAAAATAAATGATACTTTATTATTAATATTGTATTTCACCCTAGCTGCTAAATATAATATTCATCATTTTCATCCTTTTTTTGAAGCCATCTGCTTGCATTATACTTTTTTTTATAATCAAGTTTAACTGTTGAATTTGTGGTGAACAACTATACTACCCATGATGTTGTATGAAAATTCCACCAATTATAGATTCACAGACAGCAAATTGCATTAGGAATATTTCCCCTAAAAATGAAAATGTTCTTTCTTTGCAGATTTCCTCTGGGGTGTGTGTGGGGTGTGTTATTGGTGTGTGTGTGGTGGTGGGTGCTCCAGGCACCTGATCCAGAGTCCATCCCGCATTATGTTCCTGCTGTTGGATTGTTCTGCCTGTCTGCACTTATAGAGCTGCTGGCTGAACCTCTTTGGGTTCTTGCACACGCGCACATGTTCGTCCGTTTGAAGGTGTCAGAATCTGCCTTTCATACTTTAAAATTGCACTTCTGAATAAGATGAAACAATCTGATCAAATGATGCATATTCACAGGTGATTGCGGAAAGCTTAGCCATGATTGCTAAATGTCTTGTTACGGTAGTGTTGGTGGTCTCAGCGCCTCAATGGGGCTCTATATCTTCTCTGCAGCCCAGGTATGTACCGTATGTATGTACCTGCATACTGAATGTATACAACATCTTCTAGTTTTTCGGTTGCAATGCCTTTCAGTTTGTAACCTCTATTCTGTGTGGTTTTCATTTGACAGTGCATCTATGCAGGGTTTTTGCTCTTTTGTTATGTGATATACTTTGTCCATTTCCTTGGCTCAGAGGAAGCAGACAAGAAATTGTTCCCTATTCGTCACATAACAGACCTTCTGCCATCTAGGGTGGATCACGAGGTGTGAGTTCTTTTACAACACAAGTAAAAGATTTTAGTAAAAAAACACTTTTTTTCAGTGTAACAACTTTGCTGTATATTTGTTTTTGTTTTTAGCCACTGCTAAACTGGAAGTTGACCACACTAACCTGGAGCTTTTTCAAACAGTCATTTCTTAAACAGATACTTACAGAAGGTAAGTGCTTATCTAATGCTCAATTACGTAGTACTACTAGTAGTAATTGTTTAAATGACGTTGATAAATATTCATTTTTATTTCATAGCGAGCGTTATGTGATGACTTTTTTGAATGTGCTTAATTTTGGAGACCAGGGTGAGTTTGACATTCATAAACACAAGCTACACTGCTTGGTCAAAAAAAAAAAAGAAAAGTGATTCTATGAGAGATTCATCAATGTTTGATCAAGAAAAATCTTGTATTGTCAATGCAAGAGTCCAGCAAAGTAAAGTCTCCTCCAGCACATCCCAAAGATTTTCAATGAATTTAAGGTCTGGACTTAGAGGTGCTAATTCATGTGTGAAAATGAAATGCTCCCTTCAAATATTATTTCACAATTTGAGCCTGATTAATTACATTGTCATCCTGGAATATTGTTGTGATGTGTCTTCCTACATGGTTGTTAAAGAAATTAAAAGTTACACACTCCATTAATTAGTGTTAGAAATAACATGCTAGAAACATATAATCACTGCAATAATGATCCAATCATAGACTCTTAAAGGAGTAGATCACTTTAAAAAAAAAAAAACTTTTGCTAGATAATTTACTCACCCCATGTCATCCAAGATGTCCATGTCATTCTTTCTTCAGTTGAAAAGAAATTAAGGTTTTTGATGAAAACATTCCAGCATTTTTCTCCATATAATGGACTTCAATGGGAACCAAATGGTTCAAGGTCCAAAAGACAGTTTTAGTGCTAACTGCAAACTGTTCGAAGGGCTTTAAACGATTCCAGACGATGAATAAGGGTCTTATCAAGTGAAATGATCGCTCATTTAATAAATAAATAACAAAGTTTAAGTTTTATAAGCTCAAATGGTCACCTTGCTCCATTCTGTGACGCATGTTTGTGACTCTCCTATTCGAACTCGTTCATCAAAATGAACAAATCTTTTTTCCGAGTCATTTGGTTCATTTAACGACGGAAACGAACAAATTGACTCGGAAAAAGTTCGGACAGGTGAGTCACGAACGTAGAATCGCAGAACAGAGCAAGGCGACCATTTGAGCTTATAAAACTTAAACTTTGTTATTTATTAATTAAATGAGCGATCGTTTCGCTTGATAAAGCCCTTAATGCATAGTCTGAATTGATTTTAAAGCCCTTTGAACAGTTTGTACTGAAACTGTCTTTTGGACCTTGAACCGTTTGGTTCCCACTGAAGTGCATTATATGGAAGAAAACAGCTGAAATGTTTTCATTAAAAACCTTAATTTCTTTTCAACTGAAGAAAGAATGACATGGACATCTTGGATGAAATGGGTGAGTAAATTATCAGCAAAAGTTTTTTCAAAAGTGAACTAGTCCTTTAAGCATTTGCCTATTTAAATCCAAACAGCGACTTTCTTTTTTGGCCGGGCAGTTTATTGTATTTTATTAAATATTATACTATTACACACATCATAGTACACTTTCTTTTCTTTTTTTTACAGGGGTTTATGATATAATCAACAATCTGGGCTCAATGGTGGCAAGATTTCTTTTCTTGCCCATTGAGGAGAGTTTCTACGTGTTCTTCGCTAATGTCCTGGAGCGTGGACGAGATGTACGACATCAAAAACAAGTCAGTATCTGGTATGGTCATAACTTTATTTAGTGCAGCCAGCCAGATGTGGGTTGGAAAATTGTAAAATGCTGATTGGTTCACAGGAGGAAGTTTCCATGGCAGCTGAGGTACTGGAATGTCTTTTAAAGCTGGTGCTTTTGATTGGTCTGATCATCTCAGTTTTTGGTTATGCATATTCTCATCTAGCACTTGACATCTATGGTGGGGAGCTTCTGAGCAGCGGAGCCGGTAAATCACAAATATGCTTATACTGGATACCTGAATTGACTAACTTTTCAGTTCAAATGAATACATTTTTGTTTGTGTGTGTATCATAAAAGTTAAATGGTTTGTTTGTGTATTTTGCAGGGCCAGCTCTCCTACGGTGTTATAGCTGTTATGTTCTGCTGTTAGCTATTAATGGAGTAACAGAGTGTTTTGTTTTTGCTGCCATGAGCAAAGAGGAGGTTGACAGGTGAACAACACATAATTACTATTTATATACTACAGTTCAAAAATTTGAGGTCTATAATTTTGTGTTTACTATTGTGAAAATAAGTCTGTTCTACTCACCAAGGCTGCATTTTTTTTTACCAAACATACTGTAAAAGCAGTAATATTGTGAATTTTTACAATTACAATTTACATATACATAATACAAATCATTTCAAAGCAGCCTCAGTAGGACATAGAAAAAATAATGATCAATGATGCAAACAGAATTCTATGGAAGCTTGTTTCCGCCATAGAATGAAAAATATAAAAGGTAATTGCGACTTTTTATCTCACAATTCTGACTTTTTTCTCACAATCGCGAGTTACTTCTCGCAATTCTGACATTATTTCTCAGGATTGCGAGATATAAAGTCAGAATTGCGAGTTATAAAGTCAGAATTGCGATATATAAAGTCAGAATTGCGAGATATAAAGTCAGAATTGCGAGTTATAAAGTCAGAATTGCGATATAAAGTCAGAATTGCGAGATATAAAGTCAGAATTGCAGATAAAGTCAGAATTGTGAGATTTGAAGTATTCAGAGGGGAAAAAAGTCTCACAATTCTAGAAGAGATGTCAGAATTTCGACATATAAACTCGCAATTATGTGTTATAAAGTCAGAATTGCGAGAAGTAAACTCGTAATTGTGAGAAAAAAGGTCAGAATTGTGAGATAAAAAGTCACACTTCTGTCTTTTTTTCTCAGAATTGCGACTTTATATTACCCAATTCTGACTTTATATCTCACAATTCTGACTTTATATTCGCAATTCTGACTTTATATCTTGCAATTCTGACTTTTTTCTCACAATTGCGAGTTTACTTCTCGCAATTCTGACTTTATAACACATAATTGCGAGTTTATATGTCGAAATTCTGACATGTCTTCTCAGAATTGTGAGATATAAACTTTTTTCCCCTCTGAATACTTTAAATCTCACAATTCTGACTTTATACCTCGCAATTCCTGACTTTATATCTCGCAGATGTCGAACTTCATATCACGCAATTCTGACTTTTTATCTTCGCAATTCTGAGAAATAAAGTCAGAATTCCATTGAATTCAATAGAATTCAATAAAAAGACAATTGTGTCTTCTTCTTTTTTTACTTACTGGCTCCAAACTTTTGAACAGTAGTGTATAATATTTTCTGTTTTGAAACATAAATATAATTAAAAATGCAATTTGCTTAGAAATTGTTTAAACAAGATCTCTCTCTCTCTCTCTCTAGATATAATGTAGTGATGCTGGGCCTGTCGGTCTCTTTTCTGCTGTTTTCGTATTGGCTAACCTGGATGTTAGGAGGCATTGGCTTCATTTTGGCAAATTGCTGTAACATGGCTTTACGAATCACTCACAGTATTGTTTACATACATCGCTATTTCCTGCTAAGTGAATGTGCACCGCTGTGGGGGCTCCGCCCACATTCTGCTGTCATTATTGCCCTTGGAGTGAGCTCTATCCTCACAGGCTTCTTCAGAGGTATCGTCAGCCAGCGACTCATCGTTTACATTGAAATGTAGAAAGTGTTTTGATGAACAAATTCAAATCTGATTTGAAACCATTTTGTCTTTCAGAGCATGTTCTGCTGTGATGGTGGCTGGTTGCTAAGGCTGGTTCATGTTGCTGTGGGGCGGTTTGTCTCCTGAGTGTGGTCATCACAATATTTCTAACAGAAACAAAACTTGTGCAGTTTGTCAAAACTCAGTTGCTACCCAAATACAGCAAGAAACTTACCTGAGCTTTTACTTTGAAAACACCTAAAACTTCCAGAGGTGAGGTTGACACTAACATGTTATGGACCAGATTATGTCTCGAGTTTTTAAAACTGTGTGTAATATTCTACAAACACATTTTGTTTTCTTAAAACAATGGGAATGTTTACTCTAGAAGACCGCAGTACCTCAATGTTCAAGTTTTGCTAATTATAATAGACTTTAAATGAAGTTCACTTAGATGCTGACAGTTTGAAGGTTCTTGTCCATACCTTATAGAGTATTTTATTGTTTGATTACAGAACAAACACACAGAATATTGTAACGTAATGCAAATATATCAAAGGGTCCCACGGTATGTAAGTACTGCTCCAATGTGCCTGCCATTCATTTATCTCCAAGAAATACATTAGGTTTCTTTTTATTTAATGCTTATTTTAATGAGCATACCAAAGGAGTACATTGACCAAATATTTTGTAACATTGTACCTTTTACATAACACACTAGATGCACTATAGCTGTGTAAATCATTAGTAAACGTTGTATAGATAGTGTATGTATAAAGTGATTATGTAATCAATTTAAATGGCACTGGTTATGATTGTCTTTGAAAGACTGGAAAATATAGTCTACTCTTCTAATATTTTGGTACAAATAAAACCGTTTCCTGAATGTACTACGTTTTGTGACTTACAATACCATAAGGTCTCTTTTTTATTAAAGAAATTAATACTTTTATCCAGCAAATATTTATAAAATGGTAAAACTTTATAAGGTCCCATTTGTTAACATTAGTAAAATGCATTAGCTAACATGAAATAACAATGAAAAAATTAGCATTGTACATTTTTAAAGTGTTTATTAATCTTCATTGATGTTTGCAAAAAATTAGGGCTGTCAAACGATAATGTGATGTAATCGCGATTAATGCATCCAAAATAAATGTTTGTGTTTAAATAATATATGTGGGTGCACTGTGTATATTTATTTATATATATAAATATACACACATGCTTGTATATATTTAAGAAATATTTTCATGTATATATTTACATATAATTTATATTATATATAAATATAAATATTTTATGTATAAATAATATATTTTTCTTAAATATACATGCATGTGTGTGTATTTATATATATACAAAATAATTATACACAGTGCACCCACATATATTATTTTAAACACAAACATTTATTTTGAATGGCAATTAATGAATTAATTGAACTGACAGGCCTATAAAAATATAATTGTTCATGTTAGTTCAGTGTATTAATTCATGACAAATACAACTTAATTTTAAAAATGTTTTAGAGTTAAAATTACCATTGACTATCCTCAAAGTATTCATTGTTAATGTAATTTCATTAGTAAACTAATGTTAACAAATGAAAACTCGTTGTAGTGTTACTCATGAAAAAATCAGATGTGACAGTAAATATTTTTACATTATTCAGAAAAGATTTCTATTGAAATAAATGTACTTTTGAACTTTTGAATCCTGAGGAAAAATGTATTAGTTTCTACAAAATCATTAGGCAGCACACAAATGTTTTCGACATTGATATTTGCAGGAAATGTTTTTTGAAAGACTACACGTCGCATATTGTGACGTCGCCGCATAACACATTTTTCCTCGACAAATCACGGTTTCACCACGCTCAACTAGTTTGTCCTCTCCCTGAAAGAAGGTGGTGAAGTGCACCAAAGACACAGGCATGTTTAGCGGGATCACTGTGTGTTAGTGGGGTGATATGTCGAAAGAGTTGTAGTCCACAAAGTGCTCTCACACAAAGTCTAAACGTATGAAAATTCTACCCGCTAAATTGTAGCATTCTTTACACGAAACATTATATAGAAAATTCACAGACAACTTATGTTACATTCATTGCAAAATTCAAACAGGATTAGAAAATAATTATTTTCTCTCTTTCACTTGCATTGATGGTTTTTCAACCTAGAGGTCCAGCTGGATTAGCTGAAGGGGCGGGACTTACCAGCTCATCAGTGAGATGTTTAGCCCTTGCTGTGATTGGTTCGTGTGATGCCAACAGCCTATCAGTGCCAGTTTGTCGACTATAAAAATGTGAGTGGTTTGTTTGCCAGGTATGCGTCACAATGGGTCCTGCCCATTGTAAACTGCAGGTGGTGAGTAATGGTAAGTGTGTTGGCTTTTGGATCTCGAACTTGGTTGACACGTTTACGTTAGCATGTTTGTGGCTAGGAGAAGAGTTTGATCATTCTCTGGTTTTCTCTCTGGTGTGCACTGGCCCTTGCGATAGCTGCCAGGTAAGTTTGCGTATTTTAAAGAGTTTTCTTGATTAACGGGAGGCTGAATTGCTTATATGTTTTTAGTGTGTGGTTTCGTAAGTGTCTGCATTCTCATAAGCCGAGTGACGATGTGAGTGCTGCAACCTTCTGTGGTATGTTATGATTTTAAGTTTGTTTTTAATTCTAAGTTAATGTTTTGCATTTGCTTTGGCAGACAATGTCCAAGGGTTCCTGTGATTTATTTAAGGGTAAGGTTTTAAACCTGCTAATGTGGCTGCACTGCTGCTTTGCGTGGGTCTCAATTTAATGGCTCTTGTAGACGTAACTTTATTTTTATTGTTTTGAGTTCTGTCTAAACTGAGTTAATTTTGTTTTTGAGTAAAAGTGTATGTTGCTTTGGTTTATGAATATGTACTTTTGTTTTACAAGTGTAAAATCTTTTGTATGTGACAGGGCTCGAGACTAACGGCGTATCCTATCGTCCTGGGGACGATAGAAAATGTGTTTAGGACGAACAGAAATATTCTCCAGGACGCCTACAGGACGAAAGACATTGTGTGTGTGTGTGTGTGTGTGTTCACAGGGCTTGAATTTCAGCACGGGATTGCAGGTATTGCGCATAATTCTAATCATTTCCACAGGTCTCCTATTTATATTTCGGGATATTCCCGCAATCGTAATCAACACAGATTATAAATTCAAATCATTCTTTTAATAACCATCTGCCATACGCAATTTCACAAACAGCCTGAGTGTTCAGCGGTGCCGCGTCTTCCAACTCTTCTCTCAAAATACTCTTGTGTTGTGGAAGGCAAGCATCAAGCGCTGCCGCGATAATACACACTCGAGTTCAGGAGTCGGGACATGACGGTATATTCACTTGCACAATAGGGCCAGCAGTGCATCGTGAATGAAGTTTACCATTTGCACGTCTTTTTAGTCTTACCAGTTTAAACATTCAAGCGATTTTAAACTAATCAGTGCTCGTGCGCTCTCTGGGATGATTTTCTATATGCGCACATTCATAGAAAACTCCAGCCTCAAGAACAGCTGGCCAGGAACAAAAGTTATTTTTCACGGTTTGTACTGCTTTAGCACGCAAAACTGTGTCGATTTCGGTCTTCGTGAGTATAATAGTCTAAACATAGTCGGTTTTTGTCTTTAATAAGCATAAAACCTATGCCAGTATAATGATCTCAGAATTCGTGCACTTGCTCTTAAAGTGACAGCAACTATATGTGACGGTCATTCATTTTGACGTCAAAACAACAAAAGAGAGCTTTAAATAAAATGAATCAGGAATAATAGCCTACATATTTAATTTATTCAGGACTAAAATAGTATCCAGTGTTATTCTCCATTTGATTATTTTATTCCGTTTCTGTCTGAATACTAGTGTTAGACCTATTCCAAAACTTTACTCGTTATTTGTCTTTATTTGTATCTTTATTCTATTGTATTTATTTGTGCAACTTTTCTCGGAACACAGACGGTCGGAAAGATGGACGGAAGTAAGATATTTTTATTTTATTTTTTTTCAAAGGCCGAAGGACCGAAAGGCCGAAGGACCAAAGGTAAATGAATAATTAAATAATTAATTAAATCCATCCATCCAGTTTTGGGGACCCACTGGCGCCCGCCCGAGGAGTGCCCTTGCGTGTGGCCTAGAGCCGCCCGAGGATCCCCTTGCATGTGGCCTAGAGCGGGTGCCATGGTCCCCGAAATGGAAATCGAAAATATACATCTTGTTTGGCTTGAGCCAGGGATCACAGTGATGCGAAAATCGTGATTCTAGCTCAAACGGTCTAGGAGTTATGCGCAATTTAGTACTTTTAGATTTTTTACTTTTAGCCATGGTCGTCCTCCCAGGGGGCCATGTGGAGGAGTGGGAGGAGTTGGATCTGGATCCACGACTTCCTCCCTGTGGATTTCATGTTCTGCACACCACTTTACCATGGAAGCTTGTTTCTTTTTTCTTGAAAATGGAAAAAAAATGTAAGCCCTCCAGTCTGCTTC